>DWUN01002791.1:0-13131 GCA_018249975.1 Passova gellias
GGCTCGGTGGTCTGACGACCTTAAAAAAGTGGCTGGGAGCGGCTGGATGCGGAAGGCTGAGGACCGTGTGTGGTGGCCTGCCTTGGGGGAAACCTATCTCCAGCAGTGGAGGGACACGGGCTGATGATGATGATGAGGACAATTATTAGTACTGTGATTACAGGCTCTTTATTTAAGTATATTAGGGTCATCTGAATAGATATAATGAAACTAATAGGACTATAATAACACCCCTTTCCTTACTCTTTCCAAGATTTGATACATTGCTCATTGGCATCGAAAGAACCTGGTTCGTAAACTGTTATAAATAGACAAAATATTAAAAACGTTGCAACTTATGTGTGAGAAGATATTGTACATGAATATAATCCGCGAGGATCGCTTCATATACGGGTAGGAAAGGTTAGAAACATATTTGGTACTTTAATGGTGCAACAAGATATGTAAAATTCACTAAAATGTTGTAAGTATTATAATATACCATATTTTATGGGTAAAGATCGCAACTTGAATGGCAGCGTCATGAGCATCACCGCACATCAAAATCAATGATAAAACTTGAAGCATTATAATAATTGTACGAAACATTTTACATTGCATTTAAGGAAAATTACATTCTCAGTTATATAACGCATCGAAGTTTGTCGACGTAATATTACGAGGCCTTTCAATTTATGTCGGCTAATTTGCGGGAAGTGCTGTTTCTTGTGTAATAATATGTCAGTTTACGCAAAATTTCCCTATTTAGTTCTATCTATACAGTCACGCCATTCCATAGGGTTAGACTGAGCAGGATATGCACAGACTACGGACCTGACAATTGTTCTGGCTTCATTAAAGTCGTCACACTATGTAGATAAAGACTGGTGCACTAGAGACATTCTTAACCTATTCTTCATTTTACATTCATCGTAACGAAGCAGCTCTGAGAAGTGCACTTGTCGCGTTGATATTCTATACCAAATACGAAAGCTGCAAAGTCACCTCGCCAGCTCAAGGACACAGCCAGAACATGCATTACTCACTATCGGTAGACCATGCATCAGTGCTACCGTTTTATAAAAATGTACATTACGAATGCATCCGACGCTATACGCTTGGGCAAAACAATGGCAGTTGCACTGCTTCTGTGACGTGATAAGCTGAATGCTAGGCAATGTGCCTCGTGTTAATATACCTCCATCTTTTCAATATACCACAAGACACTCGCCGTAAGATCAAATAAAATTGCGACCTTAAACGATTTGGGTATCTATATTATACAGACTGATTTAGCTTCTGTCTCAAAAAAATGTTTCTACTTTAAATTGGTAATGAAACGTTTAAAGAGATTCTATCGAATCAAAGCCCTTGAAAACATTCCCAGGGGATCTTTTTTAATATTCCATCGAATCAATGCCGTGTTATTCGTTCTAATTTCAAATCCACTGAATTTTTAATACAAAAAGTTACATCTCAGCCAGCGGCTCTCGACCTTTCAATTTGCGGGTGGTAATTTGCGCGAACATTACCTGCAGCGCAGCTTTGTTACTTTGCACCGCTGTTGTGCAATGTGGTCAGTCAGTTGCAAATCATCAGCTACACGATAGCCTTAGTTAGCAGTAGGTAAGTTCTAGAACCTATCTACTGTTAACTAAGGCTAAACTATTCGTATTCGCTAAGAATCATTATAAATGTTTGTGACTTTAATGAGTTGAGAGATATTGTTAATGATGTAATGAGTTTTAAAATTGTTTCCGACTATAATTAATAGATAATTATAAACAAGAAATCATTATAAATGTGGTGACTTTTGTAATAAACTTGTTTCTGTGTTCAATTTGAAATATTATCGATCGCTTTTGTTGAAGTACTTCAAGAATGTCAATTGGTAGTGTCATTGATAAAATTATTTTTAATGTCGCTTGCTCACTTTAGATTCATTCAGCGAAACAGAGTAGCTAAATTATAATCCTGCTATTAGCATACTGATGTGCAATACATCTTGTCTTATAAGGTCAAGGTTGCCTTCAAAATGCCGATCGAGGTCCTTAAAATTATCGTTACCCAGAAATTACCCATTTACCCATATTATCCAAAATTATCGTTACATTCGTAACTATTTCCACTAGGTATTCTATAGTATTTTTGATTAATTGTAATTTAATTTAGTATTTGCATTTTCACTTTTCCCACTACATGCTCGTTTATAGCTAACTAGCTATGCAAAACCCCGTAGGAATATCGCGATAAAAAATCAAACTATCCCATACCAAATTTCATTAGAATCGCCCAGGCGGTGCAGCTGTTAAAGTGTAGCAAACAAACGGACAGAGTTACTTTGCATGTATTATACTATAAACTTTGCTCTCTAATCACACCGACTATTAATCAAAATCGCATTAAAATCCATTATTCGTTTTATACTTTGTAGAGATATTTATTAAATATCAACTGCTCATATATTTTGCTGCATTTGGCCTTTCGCTTTGTCCAACGTTAGCCAACAAGTCATCTCGAGGTGCGCCACACCTTATGTCCGATATCGGTGAATCTCTAAATAGATTTGTAAATAGCACACGCAATAATAAGTATGCCATGAATATGCTTACTAAAATGTAGGAATGCCAATAAATATTTAAGATAAGCCGTTATGATTTATATGTAGGTAAGTTTTAATTCAATTATTATCGTATCGTATTTAAATAGGAAGGACTATTTCGTGCTGCAAGTAGGTGCTAAAAAATGTATAATTGTAACATACAAATTTATGCGTATTTCGATTCGTTACTAAGTTTCGTATGTTTCCAATATCGATGCTATAAAGTAAGAACATAATTTGCTGCATTACAAAATTACAGTTGTGTGAAAATGTGATTATGTCCTGTATTTTAATGTTGATGGTAAGAAAACAATCGATTAAGACAGTTCAAACAAAACCGGGTCTGAAAAATTGGTAGTATTAAACAATCAAATCGGGAAACGTTATATTATCTACAAAGTCACTGAATAAACATTATGATATATTAGATACGGCAAGGTCCTGGCGAGAGAACAACAAAACTCACTGCGTGCCTACTGCATTCTTCCTGCCTTCACCGGACCACCTTGAATGCGTCTCGAATGGGTCGCAGTAGTATTCTTGGATTGTCAAATCAAAGCGGCGATCTATGTATAAATTATGTCCCGGACTCCCAGACTAAGTTACAGTTGCAACACTCTTATGAAACAAATCAACCAACAAGGCTATTGAAAGTCGTAACTTTACCTGTTCGTTTTTACGTGCAAGTTTTCTAAGCGAAGTAGGTAAGTTTCGTGAATATCACATTTTTGTTTTCCACCGTGTTACTTAACAATTCAGAAAGGTTCAGAGCCCTCGCTTTGCACTGAATTGTATTTTGTAGGGGCCGAAGGGGCTTAAAACAAACAACAAAGTAAACATCGGGTTAGGTACCTGCCCTCACTTAAGTACCCTCACTTAATATAATGAAGGATGCGTAGGGGTTGTGCAACTTGTTTCGAATGAAATTACGTTTGTACATTACGCGCGTAAATATTTAAGTTCACGAGTGTTGTAATCATCATTTTATAACATAGTAAATACATAATAATAATAATTTTCTTACCTGGATATTTTCAAGTCCTCCAAAAGAAATGCAAGGTATCTTCCGAAAAAGGGAACATAGATTTTTAGCGGCTGGCGAATATTTGTCATGATTTTTACAGCATTTAAACAATGCATAGGTATCGAGCGCCGTCAGACGTAGCGAAAACGTAAGCGTTATGTTTCTGACACAATATAAACACAATTAACATCTTCGACACCTGTGTTTACAGAGCACATCATTTGAAACTTCGTAACGGAATCATGTTCGATTCAATTGTTTCGGATACTTGCGCTATTTGAGCTACATAACATACATATTTATCTACATATATGCTATTTGTTTTTATGAACGAATATTTCTTACATGATGTTTATTGTAATACACTCTGAGATATTTTGACTTACTTTAGCAAAAAATAGACTAACACGTCTGTTCACAGTTACAAATTGAGTGTTTGATATAATTTAATCTGATAATAAAACTCTAAGTCCTTTCTCGGCTCAGGTTGTTATGGATTAACTGGCGATTAACTACAATTTACATTTGCCACTTTCGCAGGTTAACTGCCTCACCGTTATACTTAATACGTTGACGAAATATAACTCGCGCCTTTCACGCTCAATTTCACGTGTCAGCGTTTACGGAACCAGTTGCATGGCTTGCGTGCTTCGATCTTATGTCGAGAAATTCGGCTACAACAAATGGACGATATAAATTGAATTATCACATGAGGTTTCTAAACAATTTACCGTGCACTTGGCCCGGGGATATATTGATATCAAATTGTTGGAAGTTATGGAATATTATCATTATAATACTATGTAATGTTAAACTAGTTGTAACATTAAGGATATACGGAAGATAAAAAGTAACTATGTGACTGTATACCGGTGAACTGCCCATTGCATAAATTAATCTACATATCAATTAAAACGGCATTTATCTGTCTGTAGCAGCTGCTATGCTGTGAATGCAGTGTACTAAGATATTCTCTATGTAATGTTATAATGTACCAGGGCCTTTATTAGCAACGAATCAAAACATCTGGCATGACAGAGCGGCCTTTGCCCAGAAGTGAGACACAGTATAGGCTATAAATATAATTTTAATGTATTTATGATTATATGTATATTTACGTACAATAAATTATTTTTTTTAAATATAAGCAGTTATTCTAAATTCAATTCATATTTAGATACAGTGACTAAATTACCTCTGCACTTCTGTTACACTAAACTCTCCACGAACAGCCGTCGTTAGTAAACACTTAACCGTAACAGCACGGCAAACAAGCGCTTCGGGGCTCTACATAATAGTACGTGTACTCTACAAACAAGCTGTGTATGAAAGTACTAATAGTAGGTACCATCAAAGTGAGTACCGGGCCTCTATGAGCCCACAACGAAGCTTTTACTTTATGATTGGCTCCGATCCCCGAGTCTATTCCGCATTCTCGTTTCACGAAGCCAAAGGAGTTTAATTAAAATGTTTGTACTACTTGAGTGTTTCAATTTATATATAATAAATGTTCTAAAAATATCAGAAGTCGCCCATTTAATATTAACGCTGCAATTAAATGACATCAACCGGCTTGGCTTGTTCTCGTAAGCAGAGAAACAGCAATGAAAATTAAACACTAGCAACAACTACCCAGAAAGCAGGCATAAAACAAGTACATATATTGTAATATATCAATCGTGCATTTTTATGTAAATTTTTCATAATGTTGACAACAATTATAACAGATTTCGATAACATAAGTTAATAAGCGTTGTTGAACAAAACACTACTTGCATAATACTGGAAAACATACGCACTTTCTAAGTACCGGCTATTATGAACCTACAACTGACCTGTTACTTGATGATTGTTGCAAACCGCGGCCTCTATTCCGCATACCTGATTTATACACCCACATCTCTCGCTTATTCTAAATGCAATTTCGATCTCACCAATTAATATTCGTATAATACATAGTATATACGAAAATCAGTACAAAATTGATAAGCATCAGAGATAACTGAAGCATTTCCTTGCCAGAAGTTAATGGAGCGTAAAGTGTTAAACGTAAATCGATTAAACGCAACGTAATGTAATAAAATGATTATCGATATTTAGGGGAAGCATTCGCTCGTGTAATTTATTCGTATTTCCATAACATTGTTGTAAGCGCAAGTGATCCTCTTGCTGGTTATCGGTAAATTGTTTTTTTATACTAATTTTATTAACCGTGCATTTCAAAAAAAGAAGTTGATATTAAGACAATTCTATATGCCATTGTTCAAAGCAAATATATATTCCTTGATAATATACATCATTATCTGACAGATTTTATTACCTTACAGACTTAGTATCTGACAGAACATCATTATCTAAGAGAATTTATTGTCACGAAAGCTCTAGTCCACCATTAATTTAGTAGTCACTATAACCTAAACATCTTTAGCTTTCATTTCAAATCTGACCACAATCATACCGAGTTGTTAATGTATCTGCTCACCATATACTGTATACAATCATGCAAGCGTCGCTGTTTAGCAGCAACATCTAATTAGGTATCTATATCACTACATAATATAAAACAAAGTCGCTTTTCGCTGTATATCCTTATGTACCTATGCTTAGATCTTTGAAACTACGCAACGGATTTTGATGCGACTTGTTTTAATAAATAGAGTGATTCAAGAGGAAGGTTTATATGTATAATAACATATATTATATAGTAGAGAAATGCTGTTATAATTTATATGGCAGAACAACGTTTGCCGGGTCAGCTAGTCTATCATAACCTTAAATTGGTCAAAAAACAAGTCTCCGTGGACTGTATATTGCAGTATGTCTAAAATGATAAAAGCACATATCTCAGTTACGATTTGAATGCCCGCGGTATTCCAGCCCTGTACGACCTTGCTTTATCCAGCGGAGATCGCAGTGTTATGGTAGTGTTGAAAGGCAAGGTCGCTCGAATAAATAATTACCGTATAGAAAAAATTACTGACTCATAACGGAATTTAATGTTTATGCTAACACTTTACCTACTTTTTAAAGTAGGACAGAGTGCTTTAGATGAGTTTAAATGCAATTGGATCGGTCATTAGGATGTACTGTGTGAATTGGTGTAGCAGATGTAAAGCTTAAAATAGCTTAAACTCTACTGCTGATACGTGATAATTAGATAAAGATACACTGGACTTAGTACTTTTACAGTTGAATAGAAGTTATAGAAACTGAAAAAGAGGTCGTCCGTTAGCTTTTGATAGTGCACTTTGCCAACATTCTCTGAAATTAATATTTGATACGGTCGACCCAAAATATTGATTATAATTTTCAACTAAGAAGTATAGTTAGTAGTTTTGTGGTTTGTTTGGCACACTAAATATCTGGTCACGTCAAGTGAATAGGACTAGTAGTCCTATTAAAACCTCCAAACCGGTTGCCCGTATCGTAAACAATTTACATTTGAGCGAAGTTCTGTAATATGCTCTAAGTGTCTATAGAAACCGTACCACCACCTGCTATATACATATATATGCTGATACTTATAGAAGTTACAAAAACTATGTTATAAAAGTTATAAACATTGTTTTCTAATAATGGTAACTCAAATAATTTGATGATATGAAGAAATCCAATTGAGAGATCCAAGAGATTGTAAAAAAATGAAAATATTGAAACATGCCACAAGCATATACCCCTTTTGAGTATATTGTGACTAGATCACAATATCAGGTGTGCTAATGCCGCTCATGAATTTTAAGTCACTTGTAAAATTTGAAAGTGCCACTGCTATTGCCCACAGGTTATCTTTTCATCGCTAATCGACAGATTAATCACCAATAGCTATTGCTTGCTCTGTCTATCCTTATGGGACATGACTGTCGTACCTTTTCTATTTTCGTTACATATACATTATTACATCAGTTTGATCACTGAAAGTTGGACATCCGTCGCCATTTGATGGTGAACTAGATCTGAGCGTCGCGCATTTCAATTAAGGTCACTTTACACAAATAACAACCCGTTTTCATACACATCCCAATATTACAGGTCTACAACGAAATTATTGCATAGGTGTAGACTTTACGCATATATAAGGCATGGCCAAAATGTGGGTAAAGTAATGTAAAGTTTGAAATTTGAAGAATGCGAAAAATTAAAAGATAAAAACAATAAAGAATTGTTTTAATGTTACCTTTAAATCAAACCAGTTTTAATTTATATGTCATAAAGGACTGTACATCTTCTTTGAACAGTCGCTTACGCTAATATATCTAGTATTTTGTGTAACGCCACGTACATAATATGTATATGAATGTACATAGACTAATATTGTATAATTAATGTGACAAGGTAATGTCGAAAGACTTTTAGAGAAAATTACAACACCCATTAACAAAACAGTAATGAATTAGACTAATAATGACGCTTTCCGCTAGCAGCTCTATTCTATTAATCGTAGAATAATTGTTGTAAGCACCTTTGAAATACATAAAAGCAATTTACTACACAAGTACGATTTATAATTGTATATTCCTGAAATGTACAATTTACTATCTGTCAGTAATAAAGCATTGAATATTAAAGCAGCGACTGGGTACTCATATTGGTTGGAACTGAGTCTGTCGTAATTGTTACAAAATTTATAATATTTACGTGCTTTTCTCTCAGTGAACGCTCTTTGAGCAATATCCGTATAATTTTATTCCTCGGAAAGACTTATTCCAATATACACACACACAACAGTTTGAAGTGTAAATGTTTTCCTAAATACCTCGATCATGTCCGTAGATACTCCGCGTATAATTAGTCAACTTACCTGGAAAAGATAACAATATTTGTATTACTTATCTCTAAATACTTTTATAGCAAGCAAACAAAACAAGAATGTAATTGTCATATTAAACCTTGAACACGTAATCTATATTACGCGTTGTCCCCACAACGTTTCAGAAAACGTAAGCACAAAATAATTGCAAGAGATTCCACAAACTTAAATGCATTTAACTGCTGTTCTGGAGATGTTGAGCACATGATTATTAAAAACAAACACTACAAAATGGCCCTTAAAACATGTTATTTTGTGTAATTTAGTCCAATCTTTGCAGTCATGAGTGACTATGTAAGAATATTTAGAAAAAGAGATCTTTAGAAAGTTTTCTTAATGCTTTTTCTCACAGGTATTTCTTATTAATATGTTTGTGTGTATAAATATATACATGGCATGCCGTCGGATAAAAATCAACCTTCATAAATTAATAAATCATACATGTAAATAAAATATTTTTTAGACATATCTACATATTCCACTTTTTGTGTCAACGTATAACGAATTATTTATTTTTTGCAAAAACTGTGTAGTATGCTGTCAACTTTTCAATAAACAAGTTTTATTGGGTTGTGCGCATAGCTGCATGTAACCCTAATTGATTCTGACAGTGAAGTATTGCAAACAAACCGTAAATTGTTTTCAGAGCCGGCCAACAATTCCGCCAAACAATGTTTCACTTTACAAAACAAGTTCGGAGGCGATGCATATTAGTTCACTTGTGAAAGGAAACTATTCCCTGATTTATTCCTAATGTTTTACCACGAGTAGCACATTGTCAAGGATACAACAACGATATTTATGAAGAGCAGTCTTAAAATAACAATTAATTGACATAACGAGATTCACAGATGTTACGAACAATATTGACCATAAATATATTTAATAAACGTTTCCATATGCAAAAAAAAATTAAATCATAAACCTAACAAAATTAAGATTTACTTCTCCTAGTGAAATAGCGAATATTGAAATCAATGCACGCACGCAACTACGGATAAATTTTTTTATACAACCTTTTAGAAATACAGTAACAATACTAATGAAATTTATTATTCCCTAGCTCAAAGGTTAAGTCTCTAATCATAGATACTTATTTCCACCCTAACTTTCAACGTACTACGCTCAATTTTCGCCACATCACCATATCCAAGAGAATGCTATTCAGTATTAAGCTCGCCTAATGGATTCCACGTATAATAAAATGTTTTCTTTCGTTTGTTTCTTTCCATCGAAATTCCATCTTTCCATTGTGCACCACCACCAAGGACGCATTAATTTATGCTGTACACAAGATATCAATTTCACATATGAATAGAATAGTCCTAAAATACTCTACAGTCCATTTATAAAGCAGTTATTCCTGTTCTGTTGCGTCGGGTGTGGCCCAGTTAGTTGTTATAAAGACAAACCTATCTGGGTTATTCAAGAAAGAAAATTTCTTCCATTTCAAAATTCAAATTGTGGTAAAATTCGCCCGCAAACTACGACTAGGTGCGATGCGTTACAGTCTAAAAGCCCGATGAGGTGACCAAGGCATGAGTTCCAATTAGATACAAACGCAGATGAGTCACGGTGAACACTAAATATGTCACGTGGTTTACATGCCAATTGGATTCTAGCGTAACATAAACAATGAATTCAAACCATGATTAAATGATCATGTACTATCATTATACGATTAACATCATATTAACAAGCATGCGTCCTCTATTCTATTCTTGAGCGGAATTATTCAAAATTCAAACGTCGTCAGGGGATTTCTTCCATAGCAGATGTTATCACGCACTGCATTGTGTTAAGGAATGCTATTGTTTAGAACATGATCAGTTCTTGTTGGGTAAAGCTTTCTATTGCTATGTTCATTACACACTAATGTATAAGACATCCATTTTTTAAAGTGGCACAAAAAAGTTTGATTCACTCAGACAAGAATAAGTAAACATTAATAATAATAAGATAATCAGCAAACGGCATATACATACGGTCTCTGTTTCAGCTGATACCTCTGACGCATTGTGGCAACTCAAAAATAATTCTAAAGGAATATGTACATTGAACACTGAACTAGTACACTGAACGAAATCACTAGCAATTTGGTTATTCACTTCATAACCACAGGACGCCGGCCACTATCAATGCCATTAATCGACGACGCTCGCGTTCACGTGACTCAGACGTTGTTATTGTGATGGGTTTACGTCCGTATTAAAAATTCACGAGTCACATAAAATTTGTAAACATACAGTGGTGATGCGAGGATGTAATTAAGTATTGCAGAACGTGTATCAGTTTGTCGGTTGGCAGCGCGACTGAGCGTCGAATGGAGCGTTGGGCGCGACGACATAGGCTCGCACCTCGCTTTGGCAACATGCGACCGCGACACCGCCGTGCACCGTGCAATCAATTTATGCAAATTACAGACGGGATGGAACCAGTGGACACGGACAAATTGGCTATCAAGTCCATTAACCGTATCTGCATGAGCGTACCGAGTAATAGATACGTGATCGCTATGTATATATGCACAAAGAAAACTTTAAAAATATTTAACAGTTTATTTGTAAAGCTTATAAGTTTTTTTTTGGAAAATGATAAGTTTTCTGAGTATAAATAATACATGCTATCTAAAGCAGACGTCCAATATGTTTTAAAAAGCTTAACTTGAATATTATGTGAACATTTGAAATAGATTTTTATACATAATTCACCATTCACCATTTTGTAACTGAAAATCGTCATAACTAACCGAAATTTTGAGTTGACAATAAGTAGAGCAGTGTCACAATGCATGAGTTCGCAATTGGGCGTTCCGCGCTATTGCCTTCGTTAGAGTTTATTGCCTTGCTCACCTGTTTCCTACAATAACTTTGTGTAACACCCGATCTTGGCAAATAACGGTTACGAGCTTTGCCAGCTGCGATATGGTTTTTCAGAACCTTGGTTCATTGTAAGGTAAGCTATTGAACGGTTTGCGACACTTTCTAGAAATATTCTACGTTATAATAGAGTTATATGAGAGACATTCCGATCTACCCACGGACACGGATGTTAAAAGTAAATTTGATAAACCTTTCTTATTTTGAAAAATAGTGTATGAAATTTATAAGTTTTATAAATAAAAAGTAAGGTTTTTAGTTTTCAAAAGCAAAACTTTACCTATGCAAATGCACTAACCGCAGTGCTATCCGTAAACTTCATTAATAAAGTCGTGCCATACTCGTATGTGCTAAAGGGACATAACTTCTACCCCTTGAGCGCTAAATTGCTATTTGACTTTCAGGACCTCTTGCTCCTTAAAGTAGGCTTTTAATTCTTAAGCTCATTGATGATAAGGACTGCGTAAAATTCCAATTTTATTTAACCGCGTTTAAAAACGTCTATACAATTTTAGTTTTTTCCACTCGATGACGAGCTACGAAAGAAACCAGAACTCGATCATTTTATGTTTTTTTACAGTCAATGGTAACTTTAACTTCACTCTTAACATGATAAGGATTATGGCAGGTACGAATAATGTATAGTTTAGTTTTATTACATTTTCGGATAAATCGAAAATAATGAATAGACCAAAGCGATATTTTATATACCAATTTTCAAATATGAAATCGTAAGAATGATACGAATAGTATTAGATAAAGAATGACAAATGGAAACGTTGAGTGATTGCCATTCGGAAAAAAGAAGATACAGTTAGTCTTCTAACTATATTTAAAATATTTGGACAATATTTTGATATTAGGTACTTCAGCACAATCCGTTAAAGTATAATTGCTCTTATTCATAGATGTTACGTTACACAATCGCATGTATATTTCATTTACTTTTTTCTTAAAGTAAATACCATTCAAAAATAATATAATCTTATTTTATCAGACGTTTTGATGAAAACATGCACGTACTGATGTTAGATCAGCAATACTTATTTCAATTACCGTTGATTGCGTTGACATTGAAATAAATGGACTAGCGTTTTGTGCCACTATACATACTTACATTAGGTTTTAGCTGCCGAAACTACGCTTATACTCACAGTGGCTGATATGTATTAAAAGGCAATAAAATAAGTGTCGTGCGCATAAACAAGTTAAAGGAAGTTGCATTGTAACTTTACAGTTGTCGATTTTGTTGTAAATTATATTTAAAAACGGCCAGACATTGTGATGTACACGCTCGCATAAGGAAAATCTGACATAGGCTTAACAATATAAAAAGCAAAAGTCAAACCAAGCATTTACGGCAATTATAGTTATTTTGTGAAGCTTTTCTAAACGAACAATGTTAACCACAAAATCGAGATAATGATAACGGTGGCGTACATAAAGATAGAAACCGCAGAGCATTATTATCGATAACCGGGGAGAAAGGTGTCGATGGCAGAGTTTCCAAGGTGTCATCTCCCTCCGCCATAAACGCGCAAATGAGTTTCTCACTGTGGTGCAATATACGTCGTTACACATATCAGAGAAGTGTAAGTGTTTGATGAGAGACCTTATTGATAATCAACATATATAATACTAGTTTTTGTCAGTAACTTCGTGTGCGGTGAATGCTGTCTTTTGCAATAATAGTATCCCAGGAAATTAAAATGCTGCCCAAAGTCATTATTCCACGCGAACGAAGTCCTGGAAAAAAGTTAGTCATACATATAAACCTTCCTCTTGAATCACTCTATCTAGTAAAAAAACCGCATCAAAATCCGTTGCGTAGTTTTAAAGA
>DWUN01002792.1:0-13129 GCA_018249975.1 Passova gellias
GATCGATTTTAATCATTTTTTCAGTGAGTGACATAGGCTATATATTTTATACCCTTGCGAAGCCGGAGCGGGCTGCTTTGTTTTTATATACAACGTTCACAGTTTTTCTATAGTGTATTTAGTATCATTATTGCACCCGTGCAAAGCCGGGGCGGGTCGCTAGTACTTAATAAATTAGACAATTCTTAACTTTATCTGTTTAATAACATAAAAAAGTCCTGAGTGGGAATCGAACCCAGGGTCTCCGGCTTAGCAACCGGGAAAGACTAGTGGAATGTGTATTATATTTATATTGATATACTAGCTTTGCCCGCGATTTCGCCCGCGTGGAAATTAGTGTGTCATAAAGTTTTTCCCGCGTAAATAACGACCCCGCGCCAATTCTAGGATAAAATGTAGCCTATAACTTGCTCCACAGCCTCCTCTTGTTGCGAAGATATACAGTTAACCATAAGATATAGTAACGTGCTATTAAATATTTCGCGATAAAAGGTAGCCTATATCCTTTCCTAAGGTCACGTCTATCTCTGTACCAAATTTCATTAAAATCGGGGTTCAGTGGTTTAGGCCTCAAAGCGTAGCAGACAGACATACAGACAGAAGTACTTTCGCATTTATAATATTTGTATGGATACTACATATACGAGTATATACATGCAGAACTCATCAGAGTCCGTTGGAGCGGTTTCATTTTAAAGCAACTGAACGCCGCACGTGATTAGACATCATTTCGCGATTAAAATTCTACACAGCGTAGTACTTGAACCTTAGGTGAGGTAAAAACGTAGGAAAAATAGATTTTATTGCTGCTTCGTTCATCGATTCTGTTAGGTCTAGTATATACTAAACCTATATAGTATATACTTATACCTTTAGTATATACTAAACCTAACATAACTCTCTTATATACAGATTATACATAAAAATATTTTTCGTTCCTTGACGACCAGATAGTGTACTAAAAGCAATTATGTTTTTTACCTGTGTTTGCAGTTTTTACACGCTGGGTGGCTGTGTGATTTATATGATGATTCACAGTAAGATATTTATGGACGTATAATAATAACGATAATATTGGTTTTTTGTCAGATCAAGTCTAATAAAACCGCAGACAAACAGAATAGTGTTAAGTGGCTCGCGTATGACATCCTTTGTTATAAACTTCATTATCATTATCAACATTTTGTATTGTCCTGACGTGTACCACATCAAAGGTAGATCCTTGCTATATACAGTATACAAAAAACAAGTTATAACACAATTTGGATGGGGAAAAACTTTCAAAAGGTACCGCGACGCCTTGGGAGAGACGCCGAGCTTTCTCTGTGCTAATGGAGGACTCCTGAATCTCCATATATAACGTGATGTGAATAGAAACGGGGGATCGCTGGACGGTCAGGGCTCCCATTCTGGTAGCCCAAAACCCCCGAAAGCCTCCCTGTAGTCCCTCCGTTTGACAGGCGAGAGAAACCCGTGTGCTATCCGTGGTCGGTCGCCGATGTGGTCCTACCCTAAATACGAGGAAAAACAGTTTTCCCGGTACATTATCTGGTTACTGTTAATCACGTTACTATGTATGTACTCGTGTATTTTACCTGAACCTGATTTATTTATTATGTGTGTCATCACATGCGTGTGCTGACTGCATCGTGACTCTCGAACATTAGTCGACGTCAATGATGAAACCTATCGTAGTTCTCGGGCTTTCTATAGTTACACTGATATTACTACTACGACAGTAAAATAAAACGAACATTTCTTTACAAACGATTTTACTACGAACGATTTTAGTACAAACGATTTTAGTACCAACTATTTTAGTATCAATGATGTTGGTACAAACGATTTTAGTACCAACGATTTTAATACCAATTTCATTACAAAACATTTTTTGTCGTCCGATACTATGCCATTCCATAGTTCCTACACCGTATGACCACCTGTATTACATATCACTTCACGAAATGGCGCGTGAGATTAGATACAAAGATGTGTCGCTAGATGTTTTAATAGACACATCATTGATTGAGAATAAAAGATAAAGAAAAAGATAAGATATTTATGAATACTGAAACAACATTGTTAACTAATTTATTCAAAAGGATTCATCGTGCCGGCGTGACTCCGTTGCAAGTTACGAGTGTGGACTCAACCAGGGAAGATAAAATCTAAAACGATAAGGTAAATTATCTTTTATCTGTATATTTCAAATACACAATTTTTGTAATATAATAAGCTTTATCACGCTTGTTGATCCGGTAATTATCGCGCTCGTGGGATACATTCAAACGGGATACAATATATATGGAGTATGTAATATTAGAAGTCATCACACTATTATAGTTCCCTCTTCCCTACTCCATGCGTCACATTGAGCTTTGTTTAGTCTTGGATCAAATCTTCTAACACAATGATATACGTACCTACTTACAATTTGTTTGATTATTTTACAGTAAAATATTATCTGAATCGTTACATTTACTGGAACAAGTGGCAATAAAAATTAACATTGAAATGTAGAAATTGTTATTTGAATGTAGATTAATATTTTTGTATATTTCAATAAGCTATGACTCGCTAAGTCTAAGAGCAATGATGATCTATTGTTTTATATATGTCTCCCAATTCGGCATATGGGGTTCGATTCCTGGGCATGCACATCTAGCTTTACGAAGGTTGGGCGTTTCCAATACTGTTTATATTGGAGAGTGTAGAAACAGTTTCCATAATGTTCTCTAAGGCTTGTGAACTGTCCCAACTTGCGCTTGGCCATCAGCATAGGATATTCCCTTACTCGGAAACTTTCCAGTTTCGACGTTTAAAAAATATTTACATAAGTACCGGAACAAATTTTACGCATACTAATTGAGCGGCTCAACCTCTTCACAGTCATTGCGTATTGTTTACAAGTTGTTAACGAAATAAACAAAGTTACATAAATCTTTGTAACGTTTAAACAAACGCATTGAAGAACTCTTCGAGGAAGTGTTTGCGATGCAAGTTTCCAAGTTACTATGAATCATGAATATGCCTTTTAGTTTAATTATGTCTGACGGTAATTTTAATGCGTCTTCTGTCTAACAATAAATAACATTAGCCATGCGTTCGCATTTAAATAGGTGCTCAGATTATAATATTATAAAACAAAAATCGGTGAAGTGCGAGTTGAGTTCGCATTCGGAGGCTTCCGTACAAGCATGAAATATTCAACATTATATATTTTAAAATAGTTTATAAATAGACCGAAAAACCTACAAATTTTCAACTTTTCCTACAGTACTATACAAACATTGTGTTCACTTGCAGTTGGTTTCAATATTGACCCACTTTATGGGATGTCACGTGACAATTATAAATGAGACTAAAAACAACAGTTGCTCGGTTATGCATCAATATTTGAAGATCCATTGTAAACAATAAATCATACGCGAAAAAATGGTAAATACGTGTATCTTGCGATCATGAATCATTGAAGACGAATCGAAACAAACAAAATACTTCACAATACGGTATATTGAAGTGGTTAAATATTGGTTATTTAAATCTTCAATACATACAGTAAGTATATCTGTTAACTGTGTAGGTTTAGTCTATTTGTCAACGGGTTTTTTGGTGTAGTGGTTAGAGACCCTGGTGGCTGAACTGGAGATCGTGAGTTCGATTCCCACGTTTGACAAAAATTTGTGCGGTGAGCAAAATTATTTGTTCTGAAACTGAGTGTACTAAAAATAGCTGTATAAATATTATATTAGCATAGTATTTTGGTATCAGATATCCGTGTATGAAGATGTTTTAAGAAATTTT
Organism: Passova gellias; assembly: GCA_018249975.1. Lineage (NCBI taxonomy): Eukaryota > Metazoa > Arthropoda > Insecta > Lepidoptera > Hesperiidae > Passova > Passova gellias. The sequence goes on from DWUN01002792.1 coordinate 3,805, forward strand.
TTGTTATTTATTTTTTTTGTAGCAGCCGTAGTTTCGATTCGGTACCACTATAAATATTTGTATAGTGATTACAAGTGTTTGTTCGACGTTCGATGTTCGATTCGAGCACTCCTCACTCAAAATTCTATACAAATAAAAAATTATGCAGAGTACCGCGCGGTTTGCTGACGATACTAATATTGACTGACTGTTAAAATCGCAGTGTTTTATGGGACAAACTCAATGATATACCGTTGTATCAAACGTGCTTATGATTGTCGACAAAGTAGACAAGTTACAACACGGACAGATCGACAGAAAGGAAAGGTAATTCGGACACCAGCCCGAGGCTAAAATTACGTTTCCATGACGACGGGAATTAGTGGAGAGATTTGCAATGAAATATCATCAGAATAATAACTGGCCTTGTGGTCGACTAGTTAAGAGACCCTGTTTGCAAAACGGGAGGTCGTGGGTTCGATTCCTACCCAGAACAAATATTTGTTTGATGACTAAGTAGGTACATTTGTTGAATTGTGTCTGGGTGTAATAAAATATTGATGTAAGTTTTTTATCTTAAATATGTATGATTATCAGCTGTCGGGTTAAAGTCGCATAGAGGAGGCATAACGCTTTTTCTTTACGTGTCGAATATATTTAAATAAGCACTAAATCAGTCTTCCCGGAAGTCCTTCGACGGTGCACGTATTTGTATAAATATTGAATTTTTAAAAAAAATTATAATCTCATTTTCAATTGCAGTTAAATTCAAAGTTGAAGTTTCTAGGCTACCATCATTTAAACCAACACCCGCTGTGTTTCACGGCAACTGATAAAGGAAAACACCGTTAATAAGCATATTATTAATCGTAGACCAAGTATTACACCAAAACGCTCACTAATAAACATAAGCGCAATTTATATGGCCGATAATTATTGCATCTTATTGCACCGCGAGTTCAGTCGATTTTCAACCTTATTTCATTTTACATATGTATCTTTAAAACTGATAATCATTGTAATGGCGGTATGAAACAGTTTTCATACATTATATGTGTTTAATACCGGATCTTTCGATATGTAGGTCATAGTTAGTTGGCTTTAACATTTTACTGCAATTTTGTTTAACAACCTAATATAATTTTTAATGATGTCGTTTCGAAATAAACAGTTTTAATGAGAGATTTAAAGCTCTAAGAAAAATAGCTAATATGATAGTTAAATAAAGATTTTTCTATACATTAAACAGAGAGGGCGCTAGGTGTACCTAACCTGATTCTTCATATAAAAAAATTCTAGTCTAACTCTTCTATACTGGGTATAGTGGTAAGACCCCTGAATGATAAACTAGATGTTCTGTACAGTACACGCGCGAGATGGATATATTGTAATTGTTTATATTGTGTCTGGGTGTAATACAATACATACCATAACCTAGGCATTTCATTTGACGCAATCAGATAGCTGTGTGTGAAATTTTCTTCATTATTATTATTCTCTATGTAAAACCTTCATTTTATACGCCCTATGTAACTACTGTTTTGTAAATGCTGTGATAATATTTAAAGGAAGAGCTCGGAAGGTGTAAACGATAACAAATAAGGGGGAACTTTGGGATTCGACATTGAATACATTACAAAAACATGTTAAATTTCGACTGTAATGGACTGAACAGAGCGACCAGGATTTGAGTTTCAGTTTGTGTAATAGATATAGGATCTTTATAATATATACGGTACTGATTTAAGAAAAGATATCCAGAAACAGGTATGTAACATCACTACATAGTATAAAACAAAGTTGCCTTCCGCTGTCTGTCCTTATGTACGAGTATGCTTAGATCTTTAAAACTACGCAACGTATTTTGATGCGGTTTTTTTTAATAGATAGAGTGATTCAAGAGGAAAGCTTATATGTATAATAACATGAATTATATAGTAGAGAAATACTGCTACTTTTGAGGATTCTAATGTCATGTCGTAAATGATTATTTTTTTTGCGGCGGGGGCGGGACGAAGTCGCAGGCAAAAGCTAGTCTTTAATAATTCACGGCAACACTGTGTATGTGCCCTCTCATCAAGTAATGCTAAAACAATGTAACTTTTTTTTGTTGTTTATACATTGTTTTATTTTGTTTACATGGTGTGTTGATGTAGCCTACTCGGTTGAATAAATGTTTCTTTTCTATTTCTATCTCTATAATAAAATAAACAGCGGAGTTAGTGCGATGTTTGCTGACATTGAACTCGAATAAGTTTTACGTAACTGTACATGTTGTATTTACGTTAGTGCAGCGTATGCGTCGCACGGGTATTAACAGTTTCATTCTTAATAGGGTTGTCACATAACTTATTATTGTTTAATTTATTTATTGATTCCACTTTTGGCTACCCTAACGACATTGCACAATACAAGCTGGAGCGTCCAAAGCCGATGAATGATGACTATAATAATGTATGATATTAATTAAGTGTATATCTGCATTACATACTTTATAATGAACAACATTATTTGAATAAGGTTCTTGAATCGAATGTAAACAGATACAATATAAACATTTAAGAAACATAACTATTGAGATATAAAGTATTTCTTTACATTCATGTAAAATAAATAAATAATTGTAGATGGCCAGAATAAAGACAGAATAGAATCGCTAAAAATTTATGAAATGCGTTTCGTATTTTCATTTCTTCTTTCTTTTTATCATATGGAATAAACAACATGATTTTTTATATAAAGATAAATAATTTATAGTAGTAGTGCTATATATAGTAGTAGTAGTTATACATATAGTTTACTGAGTGCCAACCCTATCCACTTTACTTAGTAACTTGAGAGATGTTCTAATTGAGTTTACATTTGTAAGTGCGTTTACATAAATTTATAATTAATTGTGTAACAAATCCGTTACTCACTTCAAGTACAAAATGAACATTGCTCATCGTTTACAAATATAAGAACTTTGATGAAATCAGAAGTCCTTAGTTTTGCTGAAACTTAGGGGCAATTACAGGAACACTTAATTACTCAACTAAGAAGATTTACATCGGGATAGACAAAAGAAAATCGGTTTAGGATACCCTTAAAGCTTTGGCAGACAAGAACAAATAAGCAAACGTAAAAATTTCCGGCACTCATCACTAAATATTATAAAACAAAGCCGCTTTCTCTGTCCCTATATCCCAATGTACGAGTATGCGTAAATCTTTAAAACTACGCAACAGATATTGATGCGGTTTTTTTAGTAGATAGAGTGATTGAAGAGGAAGGTTTATATGTAAAATAACATCGATTAAATAGTGGAGAAATACTGTTATAGTTTATATGGCAGAACAACGTTTGCCGGGACAGCTAGTTTAAAATAAGATGATAAGTATTTGCCACATTGCAATATATCATACGACTGTAACAAATGAAGAAAATCACACCTGAGTATTGTATACATATGTAAAATAAATAAAATGCTTATACCTAACAGTGTTTACTAAAGTATTTAAATATTTTACATATATAGTTTTTCAACCGTCTGATTATAACAACACAAATTGCTTATATTGGTTTCAGTAACTCGCCTGTAATTCTCAAAATTATTATTAATCGGCGTTAAATAGTTGAAGAATTAGTTTTAGACGTTCCCACGATGAAGATTATCCGATGAGTAAAATACGACTAGATTATTTCCTAATTGCGTGAGCCCGTAAAAAATAGGTCTATTGAGATAACAGTTTACTTCCGAAGTAGGTATGGTAATAATACTTCCTGGATGTCAATAATACTTCATCACAAAACAGTTCCAAATAAGGAAATCATTCGTTTTCAACAAAAAAATATTGATCATATAAACTGATAAATTCCACTTAAATATCACGTCACTCAAAACCTATAATATTTATCTGATTAATCGCTTTAATTAATGCCATCAATTGTTGAAATTAGACAACTCTATTAAAAACGATATTTCAAGTTCAAATGAATTCGTTTTCAAAAAATACATAGTAATGTATTCTGAATTTTACATTTGTCTATTGTTATTATTGTATTCAGATAATAAGCTGTTATTAACGACATATTATTTTTAACGTTAATTGTATAAATTAAATTAATAACGTTAATAGATCCGACTTGGATTATCAATTGTGTTACATCTATTATTGAAGGTCGTGGACGTGCATCTTATTCATGATTATTTAATACATCGTACAGATGGTAATAAAATAGATCCAAGCTTACTTTCCGCATTCAATATAGTTTTGTGTTAATTAATGTAGGGAAGCGATGTTTGTATTGCGTACAAATCAATCACTCAGTAACATTTTAAAATCGCTTATTCATTCTATCAATACTTATACTAGTCTATTTTATTTATTTAGGGATAATGCTCAACGCCCTTATTTTATTTCATAGACTAATATGTTTCTAGGTTTATCTTTACAAAACTGGGAATATTGATTTTAGTTTCAGTCTCCCATTACTGTTTTCAGATTCATTCACTGTTTCAAAGGATTTAAATGAACTACACATCTTAAGATGTAGGAACCGCTGCGAACTAATGGTTTTTTGACTAAAGGGTAATTTTTTACTAAATATAACTTTATAATTTCGTATAGGTTCTTTACATAGTTCACGGCATACGTTTTTAAATATTATGTTAAATTTATAAATTAAAATAGGAAATCGTTAACATAAATTATTAAAAACGCTCTTGGGAACGATTTTAAATATAAATGAGTCATTATTATATTCATAGCTAGTTATGAGAAAAATATTCCATTTTAAGATGAAAATTAACTCGAATCCTCAAGCGGAAGGAAGCGAGACTGTCAATAGGATATGTTACTATTGCGCATATAAATATTGTTTAACGAGTATAGTCGATTAGCGAAGCAAATACAAGTCGTAGTTTTTGCGAGTTGAATGCAATGGTCGGAAGTATTAAGCAAAGTATAGGTATTCTAATGTCAATAAACTTGAACATGTGTTTTAGGGCACGTTTTTTTGTTTTTTTTTTGTCACATTGTTATCAGAAAAGTTCTTAGCCAACTACCTTTTAATTCCATTTTCTAAACCATCATAGATAATTAGTTTTAACTGAAGACAGTATTTGGTTTTATACTATAAGTACCATGCCACATACTTTACAGTGAAGTGTTTTCGTTTTTGTAGCTATTGCGCGTAACATATTTTTAACTACTTTTTCATTGCATCTCACAGCTTGCGAAGTCAGTTTTTAGAATTTAGCCGATGTGATATATGTATAGGAATGGGACGCATACAGTTATGGATCAGATTTTGTAATACAACATGTTAGTTATTTTATTTACCTATAAATTAAATTTTCGCCACACATTTTCTACAGACCATTTCCGTAATCTAAGAGTAATAAAATATACAATAAGGAGAGTAAAGAGCTATAAATGTCTAAATGTTAGAAGCGCGACGCGTACGTGCTGGTGCATAGATGCAGTCGCCTTAATGCAAGAGTCAAATGTCAAGTGCGCGGATGCGCCGTCGCTCTACCGTCCAACGTTACCCAACACACGGCGTCCCGGATACCAGCATACGCTTTAGCTCGTAACCAGTTTCATTGCATTCAGCGCTGCGTACAGCCCATGGATTGTTTAGAACAGTGGCAAATTTGTTACTCAAACAACATCACTGTCGTCGGAATTCAACTCTTCTTCTACTGAACACAAATCTCATGTGAAACGAATTCCTTACCTTGCTCCAAATGTAACAATGAAAAATAAAAAAGATTACCTTACATTCTTCATGCATCTCTTATGTTTTCCTTTGATACTGTGTACATAAATTACCACATAAATGAATACTGGTTAAAATACGAGTAAACGGGATAAAACATATCAAGGGAAAAGAGCTTGGGAAAACCCTAGACATTTTGTATAAAGTGTTAGAAAATAGTATTTTTCCTGTACTGAGATTACCACATACTCTAGTACCGCTGGTTTAATATTTGATGTATGTGCCTAAATTAGTATGCAATTTTAGTTAGAGGCTTCTTAACACTCCGGTCACGCTTTGACCGGCTCTGAATGACACAACTGAATTAAGATGTTTAGTACTGCACGTGTCTCTACCAAAGACGCTAAAAGGCATAGAGTTATTGTAATTTGTTCTTTCAAAATTAGTAACAGCCTGCATAATGTGCACTTATAAATGTGTTATAGTATCTTTGGAGGTTGAATTTGAGAGACTGAGATCGAACCACGGAATTTCTAGAAAATTAGGATAGTTTGAATTGATTCAGTTAGGAGCAAGTATTAATAAAAATATTTGTGTTTTAGTATTTATCTGTAACAGGACGTAACGCAACGTAACGTATTTGTAACATTTGTCCAGTTAGTATTAATTAAAATAAATGCATTTAGTATTAGTTATTACTACAGATTTTCCATTTCACCCATTTATTAGTCTACTGCTGGACCGAGTATCTTCTCAGAGTGAGAGAGACTTAGGCCATAATCTGCCACGCTGCCCAACGGCGGAATGGTAGACTTCACATACCTCAGAAAATACTCTATAACATATGTAAGGTGTGCAAGTTTTCTCGAAATGTTTTCGTTCACCATTATAGCGAGTGATATTTAAATTTTTAGTTATAAAACGCACGTAATAAGTGAGAGGTGCGTGCCAGGATCGAACCCAGATTCCTTGGAATGGAAGGCTGAATTAATTGCAAACCACTAGGCTTTATCTCTATTATTGCCGGTTAATCAAACAAAACAAAAAACAAATTGTTTTAACAACAATTGCTTGATGGAAAAACAGCGGTAATATTGCCCCAAGCGAATTAACATGTTCTAACACCTATCATTTACTATTATATCGAAAATGGTGTTTTTATCATTTATAATCATTTCATAGATCTTGACATTACATATATTTTAATTTATTATGAATTAATCTAAATGTCATTATTATCGGTAGCGAAAATAATATCAAAAGTTATCTTTTAATATCTGAACACTCCGGAAGCTTGTGCATTTATTTATTGCTTTATCCACTTTATTAAATGATACAGTTAACCATTTTTATGTAACCGCAAAATATATGAATACTGTGACCTTATCGGTTGTAGTGTGCTAAAATTCCATTTGTTTTAACGCGAGGAAGCCAAAAGCAAGGTTTCCTCTTGTAACAACAAATGGATTTTTTTTTCATTTTCGACATTGCTCCAGGGACCTCGGCTTGTGAGTGACAATTTTAAATGGTTATAGTTCAGCATTGTTTATTTATAACTTTTGTAACTGAAAATTAACTACTTAAGGGCTAAAATGTGACAAAGTACAAAATAATAGTAATCCATCCAGCCAGCCATTTATTTGTTCATCTATTCACCCATAAACCATCTATTTATTTCTCTTATTTTTATAATTCTTTTAAGCGCATTAAATACTATAGGTAGGAGAAGACACTGAGTCAACTCAATAATTTATATGTTATCACGCTACAAAGCAACTTAATATTATATAGCTACTTAATTTGTTATTGAAATTTACAACATTGTGAATAACAAATCAATACCTCTCTCAATCCTGCATATCTCGATGCTTGCGCGATCATCTTTCCATTCGTTATTTTCGAAAGGCTGGTTCTCTATTTTCAGAGGAAAAATTGATGATTATGTAGACTTATAGAAGTTATGGTAAAATAACAGTTTAGCTACCGTTTTTACCTAATGAAAATCTTTATAACACTAACTGCATATTAATTAAGGAATGTGTTGGAAAAGTAGTTTGTACCGGCAAGGCCCAGCGATGCATGACCGGCCAGTCAGTTTCGGGTTTATATAATTAGATAAACCGGAGTGATAGTTATGCGCTAACGTATCGCTAACAGCTGGCAAATGAAAGCGTATAATTGGAACATTTCTTTGAATCCGCGATTCAATATTCCATATTCGCTGCTAAATGTTCCCGCCTTAAATAATTGCTTTAATGAAATGATTTTTATCATAATATCTAAAACTTGTAGGTCGTAAATGGTAAAATATAGATTGATTTATAAATTCGGTAAAATCTTTAAATGTTTCGTCTTTGACTTTGTCTGTTATGATTATTTGTCAAGCCGGTCGAACGCCAGTAAAGTTTATGAGTTCATGACTTCATACGAAAAAGTTAATATTTAAAAAGTCTTAAAGATGATTTGTCAGTTTTGTATGAATTTATATATTTTAGAGACATTTTCCTTATGAGTAATGTACACCATACAAGTTGTGACAGTACCTCTGTAGTTGTGAGTTCTTAGTAAATTACTTAGTACTAATAACTCTCAATGTCAGTTTGTCTGCGAGTAATATATGTCTAGGCCTCATTCTGAGAAGTAATTTTAACTGTCAAACGAACTAATATTTTTTAATTTTAGTCTCATAACTTTTTATTTTCAATTGACGTATTAAAGAAATGCCAGATACTGGGACCTCTCTACAAAAAGGGAATATCACGGTTTGTATAATGCAACAAAAAAAAGGTTCATTCCCTTGTCCCAGCTGGCTTAGGAAGTATTTTTTGAAAGTATATACAGTGATAACATTTTTAACATTCCAATGACAGACAGAGGACAATTACCGCAACGTACAGTGACCTCCATTCGTGAAATACGAATTTGACACTGACCCTCGTACACTATTGTTGGTTTCAAAAAGAAAATAAAAACGTTTGTGCTTTAGTTCACTGGTTAGTGCCGTTAACTGAGCTGTTGGTTCGATGACTATCCAGGAGAAGTATTTTTGGGAGAAACACAGATTTGTTGTTTTTGAATGTAAAATTATCTAATATTAATCGTTCTTGGCGATTTGGTGAAACTTTCAAAAGGTTTTCTGTGATATTTTTATCCACTAGAACCCCCTCCCTCGACTTTCTCTACCATGGTTGAGGACTCTAGGATCTTCAAACGGAACGCAGCGATAACCACTAGCGTAGCGTCCTTAAAGCTCATCTCAAGGGACCCCGTCCCGTACGTTCAATCGCTAGACGGTATTAATATATCCGAAGATTTTTTAGGCAAGCATATGCATATAAAGACATAATCATATCATAAAGACATAAATCTCTACAGATGGTTAACAAGATGCGTGTCAAGTACGCAACACACTTACCTAATTGCTGTAGCTAATCGCACAGTTGTTTGTATTAAAATTTTTATAGAAAACTTCTGAACGATCAACGAAAAATACATCTGCAATTCGTTCTGTTAGGCGCGGAATTCATTAATATTTCGATGTTTTTTTACAATGCGGCTCTATGTTATTAATGAAAAATATATTTTATTTTATTATAAAAGATGTTTAAGTATTGCCTATTTGTATATGTGTTCTGGTCGCTGG
>DWUN01002793.1:0-13128 GCA_018249975.1 Passova gellias
TACATATAAAGATGTTACAGGATTATTAGTTCGAGCCATATTTTGCCTTTTACAGCGTACAAATTAAATTGGTTTATTCCCTGACAATAACCACATTGACACCAACCACGTTTAATGACAACGGTGTATACCGTCAAACGTTTACGCGTAATTATAACGCTGGATAACAGTTTTTGATAATGTAAATTAAACTTTATGAATCAGTTTATGCCCTAAGTCATTTTAACTGAACAAATGTAGCGGATTACTAATATTACTCGCGGTAATTTGCTTGAAATCTACGTACATATGAGTATAAATATGTTCATCTCATTTCGTCATCCGTCGTCAACTGTAACGAGAGAATTTGTCGCACGATTGTACCTACTTATTTCACGTTAATACGAACAGGATTGTCAGATCCAAATATTTATAATCCGCGCTACTTGAATACTTATTATAACGTAAAACAAAGTAATAAATAGGTGCTGGTCCTTTTCGATCGGTATGATGTACGGCATATACTTCCACTTCTTAAAGTGCTTCTCCTAGTGCAAGTCGTTTATCAACCGTAATCCCATAGTCTTTCTCTGCTCTTTGCGAGGCGGAATGGTTAATACACTTCCGATAGCAGTCCACTGCCGTCTCTATTTTTCCTGTAGTCAGTGTTTCTCATTTGACGGCATTTGCGCCTAATGAAACGCTATGATTTAGCACGGATACCTAGAAAATTGCCTATTCAGTGTATATTCAGTGAAACCAACAGATATTTGCGAGTTACGGGTGGTCACCTGGCAACCCTGACTGAGCAGCTTGCGAAATTCGTATCACGAGGCGATCGTTCGCAACAAGTGGCCATAAAGCGACCGGCGACGGGATGAGCATCTCAGGGTTAGTATCGCAAGTTATGCAATTATTTATGAGCACTGCGTGCGCTTCACATTGAGCAGAGAGAGTCGTCACATCACCACGCGCTTACTGAAGGTCTCGTGGATTTAAAAGGGATGCGGCCAATAATATTCATACCGTGATCTCGTTAGATTGGTAATGCTAGTCAGACATGCATACATTACTCGCTAATCGCTTCGGCGTAATTACGTTATCGTGCATATTATTGTCATATTACTATTACTTTTAATTATTGTGTTTCATTAGGTACATGATCAATTAATTCAATGTGAAAATTGTAATATTTCTATAAAACCAAAACAATGTAAATAAAATTTGAATAAAAGAGAATCAACTCACCAGAGGCCATAGATGGAGGGGATGGTGAGCGCCATGATAGTGGACAGAACCCCTACAACGAGAATAGACACGCGCATCACCCAGATGATTTCCATTTCCGACGCATTCTGCCTGAAGATCAGCTTATACACGTTCCTGTGGGAAGTACCGGCTGCACAATTTACACATATAGACAATAATAATGTTCAGTACAGTACAAATGATAACATTCAGCTTGTGTTATGAGTACTTTTGTTTTGTGTGATAGTGATGTTTAGTTTCTCATCCAGAGACCGACCTGGCGAACATAGATGACGCACTGAGCACACTGGAGTCAGCGGAAGACATGACGGCGGCGGAGACGGCGCCCAGGCCGAAGAACGACACGAAATCGGGCGTCAGATGCTGCAGGACCAAGGGCAGGATCATCGACGTCTGGTCAGAGGTCAACTCTCCTGTCGGGGTCAGCCCCCCGTGGAAATCTGTCTCGTTCCACGCTATGAACCGACAGATCAATTAAGTACTAATCTTGATTAACTTATGAAAAGCGAACAATCGGACGTCAAGTTTTGTTCATGTTAAGCAAATAATAAATCGAATAAGATATCCATTGGAATTAAATTTTTTCTTTAACTAAATCAAAAATGTAGAAAATATCGCTCATTACTTTTTCCTAGGAATATTACAAAAAAAAAGAAAACACACTCTGATATAATCTTGTAAAGAATGCCAGGTAAGATTAAGTCCGTTCGCCGTTTGAAATAATAAAGATTAAAGAAATAAATAAAAAAGAAAAATACAAGCGATTACAGTCGGACCTGTGGCTTTAGCGATGGCTCCGATGAGCACGGGTGGGATGGCCATGAAGATGCAGCCGATGGCCGCCACGTAGGACAACACCTGCGCGCGCCCGGCTGTCTTGCTGCTCAACACTCTTTGGAAGTACACCTGTACAAAAATAATAATATTACAATATTTAAGAATCCTATTTCAGTCTTAATCCGCATGGTAACTAAGTAATTAAGGTAACTATAGAATACAGTATTCCTCCACTAGGATCGTCCTATGGTATTTACAAATATCCTGGTCTGTGACGTATATTGGAGCAACCGGTAACCTTATAATTAGCACAGAAACAATACTCCTAGTAGCGAGAACGTCACTAACCTGCCAGGGGATGCCACCGAAAATCAGTAGCAAGCCGTAATCAAAGTAGAACCAATAATATTCGGGGTCCACCCTGCCTATCCAATCCACCTCCATGGAGCTGAGCGGCTTGACGTGTTCATTGGCCCACGCGAACGGGATGCACATCCAAAGGCCGATGAAGATGCAGAACAGCTGGATGACGTCGGTGTACGCGACGGAGTACAGACCGCCGAACAACGTGTAGAAAACTGCCACACAGGCGCTGAAGATCACGGAGGTGCGGTGGTCCATGTCGATGATGACGGCCAGGGTCGCACCTGTTGGGATACCGCCACGTACAAACTACACCTCTTACATTTGACAAAATTAATTGATTTCATAACATTCCTTTCGATTTTTTTCCTAACAGACAGGTAAGCGCCCGCGCCGCCGTCGTTGCTCAGATGCTCTTCGCGGCCTCCGTACGCGAGTGACACATAACATAACATTTGCGGGCGCTCACCCGTGTGAGAGGAAAAAGATCGCCATGCATAATGTTAGGCTAGCCCTGTCTCTCTCCCATTATAAATGGGTTCATTTGTAAATGTAAATGTTTTTTATTCTACTTTTTTTTCGTACAAGTAGTTATATTATTGAAATAAAGTGCCTACTCGTCAATTTAGAGGCATGTTATGTAGCAAAATTACATACGTCGCCGCGTCTGAATACAAACTTTGAAGTGAAAGTCAACGTTATGAAACTTCCTAATATGGTTTTGTAGAAAACATGAAGTAATTTCTTTGATAAGTGACATATACATTGTACAACTGAAAAGTTTCCAGAAGTTTGATTTAATGCCAGTCGCACGCCAGCCCGAGCTTCCAACTTTGTACAAGTTTAGTGAACAGCCACTGACGCGTAGTAACGCGCTACGACATTTGTCGATACGAAGGACGAAAAGGGCTCTCCGTCCCAGCCGCCACGTCGGCTAGCCCGACTGAGTATTTACTAAGCTAAGCATAAATAAATTATTGGCTGTGATGGGGAGTCGTGCGGCGTATCGCGGTGAGTTATGTTTTCAGTCTTAAATAATAGCGGCTCAGTTTCATAATAAGCCAACAATGGCTGCTTCGGCCGCGTCTCCACACGTCGGTCAACAAGTTCCCGAGCTCGGTAACGGAGTGACGTTGGGAAATTTTTAGTGCTTGCAACTTTCGACTCGTTGTAGCTCAAATCATACGAACTTTTCAATTTCGTTAGTATGTATAAAAATAAACTGACAGTCCAATTCCCTTGGAGAAGCGCAAACGTTTTTCACATTTACCTAATCTTAGCAAGGAACGTTCGTTACAGTTTACTTAAAAGTTTAGTATTTTTTTTGTCTACAATAGCATCACAACATGGTCGTGATAATGTTACTAATAATAAATTAATTTCCAATCGGCACTGGAACAGCTGGAGCGTGTTTCCCGCCTGCCACGCATTACGCGCAGGGTAACAACAGGAGTGAGTACAGCTAACAAGAATTATTACAGCGAAACAGGAAAATAGGACTGAGCTTTGGATCAATAGCTGTACTCTTTCATTGTGATAATTTAGAGATGGAAATCAATTGCATAGTTTATGTAACTGTTAAACCAACTATTCTATAAAAGAAAAAACTATAGGCAATAATCTCTAGAGCCGTTCACTCTAGCGACGTAGGCACTTCAGGGTGGCGTGGGCGTAACCTTCGCCCTTTTGCACCCACGCCAGATTGAACTATATAAAACTCTGCATTTTTAACATAAACTGAATAATTTTTGATTGTATTCGCTTTTTCAGAATCGAACAGTTCATTAAGGCCGGCAGTTGATATGCCATAGACTGGACCGCATCAAACAAAGGTAATAAATTGAAACAGGATCTCCCCGACATTGACATTAATTAATGAACGATAACGATAGAGCAATGCAGGTGTTTATCGACGCGACGTGTCTGTGAGAACCCTCTCGCTCTAGATATTATATAAAGCAGGCGGCAGCTGCTGTCGCCGGTATAAATGGAAACAGGAGTGCCGCGACATCCCACGGGCCCGATGGCCCGATGGCCCGATGGCTCGCTGGCTCGCTGGCCCGCTGGCCCGCTGGCCCACTGGCCCGCTGGGACGCTGGCCTGATGGCTCTCTGGTCTGATGGCTTGACGGCCCAACGGCCCGAAAGCCCGACAGCCCGCCCTCAACGATGAATATGTTACCGCCTACTCTTCCGATAAATTAACTCCATGCTAAAATGTTATACACCTAATAATAAAATTGATATATTTAAGAGTTCAAACAGAATAGAGAAAAATCTTTACTTGGAAAATATTTTTTACGTCGAGTGAAAGCTTTCAGTTCTTTTACATATTCTTTAATAATCAAGTTCCCTTCGGTGAAGACGTACTTGTAACAAAGTATTCACTGTATTGTGTAAAATCTCATATTTATTTTTATAATGCTTGGATACTGTTGAAGCACCTTAACTAGCTAGCTTAAGGCAGAGTCCACTCACCTAGGGCGGCGAGGATACCCGCCGCCCAGAATACTTCTCCGCACAGCGCGGGGAGGAACAGCAGACCGCCCATCCGGCTGCCGAAGGAGTCCTGCAGCGGGTCCAGCATCGTCACGTAGCCTTGCTTACGCATCGGATTTGCGAAGAATATACCCCCTGGGACACGAAACATTGTACCGCACAACATGCTTATAACAATCGTACACACATACAGTATTCGCAGTTCGCTAGCATGAGCTGCTCCCATGTGATCACAATCCGGATTAAGACTATCAAATCGACTGCATTCTATTTAACGGTAATTGGGTTTGAATAGTGTTAAAAATCCTTACGGTATTATGTAACAATTTTCTAAACAGACAGCTTATAATGTACAATAAATCGATATCGCCGGCATGGCCCGTCCGCGGTCACAGCGCTCAACAGCGGCACGAGATACTACACTACGTTATTTTTGTAACAAAAGACTGAAAATCACTAAGAGCCGGAGTACACAAGTAACCGCATAAAAGACTAGAAAAGATAACCAAATTACTCATAACTGTTAGCTACATTGAATTAAAATCTTTGCGTGTAACTTTTTTTAGCATACAGCAGCACTCGTGTGAGCATACATAAGCGGTTCTAACGAATACTTAAATCTTAAGGTTGAAGATTACTTTGCAGTGGAAAGAGAGAGAGAGAAAATAATTGATAGATTATTTGTTTATTTATAACTTTTAACGGCGTTACGCACAACAGCATGTGTTGTGCGCAAGTACTGAAAAAATTGAACAGTTACCAGAGGAGAATATAATAGTTAGTTGTAATGCACTTAATACATTTTCTATAAGAAGCAAATTTTGCCACAGGAATATCCCAACACGGAACAGCTGGACACGTGTGTTCAGGATATTTGCAATTCCCTTTCTTTTGTCGTTAAAATTAAACCACGAATGAATAAGACAGAGGCCACACATAATTTTTTATGACTGCTTCTTCCTACTCTTTTACTAGGCTCTTCGCAATATAAGAAAAACGATCTATCCCTGAAGATCGAAACTAAAAAAATGCTTATGATTTGTAATAAAATCAATATTTTTCAAAAGAACAACAGAATGAATTTCATGGCACGCGGAGCAATTTTAATTACAGTTGGTTACGTCATTGAGTCGCGAACTATATTTTAAATACAGAGGCTCTCGAGGGCCCCATTTAGTAGTCCGCACATATATGTCAAGTGATTCTTACGGTTAAAATGCCAGAGATATTTCTGGCCATGCATGTAAGAGTATAATCATATTTAAAATTACGAATTCTTCTGTTTAGCGATATCTGTTTCAAACATACTGCCTTGCCACGATTACATGATTATATTATGAGCCAACTTTGCCGTGTCATTGCCAATGTTTGCCACTTTCATGTTTCATTCAATAAGTTCGCTCCATATGAAGTTATAAAGAAAATTATTGAAGAAGAACGATGTATACTTAGCGCCGCGCAATCCCGGAACATATGAATATCCCAAGAAGATTCTAATAGAAAAGCTTGTCTTATTTATTAATATTAAATAGATAGGTATTTAAATACAGGAAAGGAAAATATGAATACGTACCGAAAACTAGAGAGAGAGCATATCCAAATGGTGCCTGGCACCAAACGAGCCCGCTGGTGTAGATGGCCTCCGCCGTGCCGTTGATGTAGCCGCCGCCCACCCACGTTGCTGCAAGCAACCCGTCCGTTCGTTACCACCACTTTACAGTTTACAATATTAGTGCTCATTGAAACTACGCCTTCCTTTTGCCTTCGGTTACGTCGCCGATTGGCGGCAGAGGATGATAGAGCGTTGTTAACTCAAGCATTTGGAACATCACCGTCTGCAATTAGCTCACCTGTCATAGTAAATATGCCTACGAAGAGGCCGATGGAACGGCCGGCCAGCATCACCTCCTCCTCGGAGTCATTGCCGGGCGGCTTCTTGCGGCCCGCCCAGATGCCCACGGCCAGGATCAGGACGTAGAACAGGATGATAGAGATTACGCCCGCTATGTTAATCATCTTTTCTTTTTGAGTGTACCTAGTATAGGGAAATTTTAGTCAAGTCAGATATATATACAGAAAATAACTTATTGCTGCAGATACTCGTAATCACGTTGATTATTATCAATTACCCTTACCCTCAGTGTAAGCGGTATCAAACTTTAAAGTTACGTACTGGGGCACATAAAGGTCGCGACCCACGGCAGCTTTACCTTCACTGATGTCTGCGAGTAGGAACGTATCCCCGATGTAGGCGAAATGCTACATCATTAACTATAGCATGTAGAACCGATGACGATCCTCATGAGATTACTGCCACACAGTATTCAGCAGCAGAAAGTATTATATCAAAACAGATTATTCGTACATATGCGTGCAATCGGATTGGACTAATGTTCCGACTTTCCGGGTCATATATTAATGTTAATCCCAAAAGTGTTAGTATTTTAACAGTCTAAAATTATAATAAGTTGTCTAATTAGGACCCACCTGTGTAAGAAAGAGTCCTGGGCGATCTATTTCAAGCCCTCCGCGAACCCTCACGCGCTGCTGACGTCTTATCGGTAGATATCATTCGTACAAGACAGCAGTACAAACACAAATCTTCATAAAATATATTCATCTAAATATACACACTATTGATATGTCACTTGCACGTTATTCGTTTCTTTATCCTCTCGGGACGGGGTCGAGGCGCGTCGATGAGGTGTTACATGTTAGGCCTGGTGCGAGCGCAGCTGTCTCCCCACCGGAGGGAGGTTTTCTGCGAAGGGCTATTCCTGGTCCTAAAGCTTAGCCCGCACATGAGCGCGCGCTCCCCCGGCCGTAGACATCAAAACCAGTGTCGTTCGCCGCGTTACGTAACCCGTCGGCTCCACATTCCACTAGCTCACGTGTGAGATGTGACAGGTCGCAGCGGCTGAACTCGGGCGGTGAGGTGCGCCGGGCCGAGTCAATCGATCCCTTGACGTCATTGGCCGCGACCCGTCCTCACAGCGCATGCCCCGAACCTCCCACTCACCACCCCTACCACGCTACAAATGAACATCGGTGATTTTATCGTACATCTCTCACTAAAAACAAGTATCGCAAATTCTCTTGCAGGGCGTTATCCATGTATGATATTCTATAAGAAAGTATCGCCTGCCCAATCGGGCGGAGGCGTTGAAATCGTAACCGAATAGTACAGGCTCAGTGTTCCATTGACAAATTGATTGACGACGGACAGCGTAATGGCATTCTGTAGGATAAAAATAGTCTCAGGCCTTAAAAATTGACCCATCAAGGAGACCCTATCAAGCAATTGCTATCATTCATCTTTGCTTTGCTACCTCTTCAAAGCCCTTAACTAGATTTGTCGGAAGATTTTTATTGAGAATTAATTGACCTACGAGATGTTACTAAAACAAACTATATTTCGATTTGTAGGGTGCGCATTCCAGTCCTCGTTCATACTAGAGGCAACCATCTTAATCGGCAGTTTGCCAAAACTCAACACGGTAATATTATTATGTAGGTACTCCTTATAGTAATTATAAAAAAAAAACACCTTTACGGTAAACTAAGCAAAGTGAAGTTTCATAACATATAGGTGACTAACCAATAATTTTTTAATGCTCCAATTTAAACAACAAGTGTGCACCTTTATCGTGTTCCTAGTAAGTATCACTAGTAAAAGAAGCAAACGTGAGTTCCTTTTTTTTAATTCAGTTGAATTTAGAACATGTGCAATATTTGAAACGTACGTTTGACAATCCACCGTCAAAACACCGTCAATCGGACATTGCATCCAGGAAGCTAGAGCTTTACAAGCGTTTTCGAAACCCAAACAAAATTGCTCCAGTAGTTATCGGAAAATAATACCTACGAAGTGTTTTAAGTGCAATTATTGCAGTTTTCAGAGTCCTCAACCTTGATAATCAATCAAAATGCACGACACGGTTAGTACAGTGACATGTTTGTAAACAATCACAAATTTAGGAATGGTGTACTGATGCCACCGACCTTAACGGTTCATATGTATGATCACTCAGCAGTTACACGAGTACCTACTTAAAATAATATTTTGAACTCATGCATAAACTGTAAAAAGCGGAGTTAATCAAAAACTAGTCATTAGTATGTTAAGATAAATCAAATAAATACATGAAATACGAATTATTTCCATAAAGAATAAACGTAATATTCTGATTATAATATTACAAATGTTACCTCCTAGTACTTTTTCGATATCCTATTCCGAGGTCCAGATATGTAGTGTTTTAATTGCATTAATTTGGCCGTGGTCGCAGATACTTCGTTTAGCGAATGTTTGGAAGACTTGTAACAAGATCCGCGCGGCGGCGTTCCGCGTGGGACTCAACCTGTGGGACTGGTACCGCCCGCTCGACCCCGACGGAAACTCCCTCATCGCGGGTACGTACATGTCTCCCGCACTCGCAACCACCATTTATATCTAGTGGACCCTGTCAGCTCACTTCTTAGCCCTCATGTCGATCTCGTGGCGTAGCGGTTTCTGGGATCACCGGAGGATGTGTTCTGAGGTACATCTTTAATTCTTTTTATAATCACTTTCAATAGCGTTACTTTTCATTGAAGCCGCTGAATGGTACAATGGTCAAATAAAGTTAGATCGGTTTTATAAATATGCAAATTGCTTCTGTTCCCTTAATATTAATATTTCACCGAAACTAACAATAGATTCCGGCAAACACGGCATATCCCTACTAAAAACATTCATGCGAAGCCGCGGTCTTGGCTAGTGCAGATCGTGTTGAACTCTAGATATTTCTACTGCCATATTGCTACTGTTGCACGGCATGTTCACCCCGACACGTGCGCTCAGCAGCAGCAGCACTTGAAACTAAATTTTAGCACACCTCAATAACACCGCTCGATATCTGCTTGAAACATTTATATACATTTGTAAGACACGTGAGGACATAAAGATCTAATGCGACCGGCCCGGCGATGCTCTGTATTGCAGAGTCGAAGTTCGTGTCGGTGCTGGCAGGCCCGCTGCGCGCCGTGCTGGGGCTGTCGGACGCCGAGGTCGCGCAGCTGGCCGACTACTTCCGCGCGCAGGACGGCCGCGTGCTCTACCACCAGCTCTGCCAGATCATTCACGGCGAAGGTATACCCTGCCGATTGGAACCATGTGTATGACGCTCGATGTTCCCTCCACTTCTTACCTATGATTTTTTGTTATGTATTAAATACTACTAATGTATCACATGTTGTGTTCGCTAAGGATACATTGGTACATTGGTACTGGGTAAACTCAACACCTTTAGGTACGAGTAGTTAACCTTCGCGATGTGACTATGAATGTTTAGATTTGAAAAAATCCCGAGCATTAGCTATATTTCGTCTATGGATATTTCTGTTTCTTTTTGTGCAGGTTAGAAATATTGTTTGTAGAATTGTAATAAAGGCCATTTTCAGCCATCCTATACATAGTAATCGTATGTGCACAAATAGTATATTACAACATCTATGCAATGTTTTTTATGCTGATTATGAACATTGTTTCAGTGACCAATAATAAAGAAAAATACTGTTATAATTTTCTTCTTTAACCCACCTGCATCTTTTATTTTGTAAAAGCTTAAAGCAAAGTAAGCTATTGTCATAAAAAATACAATAAAACTAGATTATAAGTAACCTATCCCATATGATATACCAACATTACTCCAGTAGGTGCATTCCTTTGACAGCCACGTGAAAGAACATGTTTTTGTCTTTAATTTGAACATCGAAAATGCTCATAGAAATCGTACTGCTATGTCAAGTTTAGCCAGAATGATGTCACATAGTGTATATTCATAATAGATGGGCAAAAATGGGTGGCTATAAATACTCTCTCTATGGCGGTTAAATTTGTTCAATGCACCTATATATTCTAAAGTTTCATAGTAACTAAAGCAAAAGTATGAAGTTTTCCACGCCCATTGTAACGCATATTAAATCTATCTAGCTTTGGACGGGGACAAATTGAACTTAATTAATACGATTAATTTCGATGACTCTAAAATGTCAAAACCACGAGACCAGCAATTGATGTAAGATGTAAGATGTAAGATGTTAAGTATGTAGTCGTAATGAGGTTTTAAACTCATCTCTATAAGTACGTTTACATGGATTCAAAAGAAATACAACTTTAAATAAAACAAACCGAAATTGGTCCCTAAAGCCTTTAAAAGACACTAATGATACAAGCGCTGGGGAATTATTGGAGTGTGGTAGAATTTTGTGTACTCGATTATTGGTTTTAAGGAACAGTGGTTCGGTATGTACACATTTACTCAAATCCTAAAAAGAATTAATTGGTTTAGTGTTTTAGTCAACAAATAGCAAGCTGTGAACGGGTCAGAGTGGCTCGATGTTTGATACACCTCAATGCTGTCGATAGACGCGGGCGGGCACGACAAGACCTCGGCAGAGTGCCTGCTGGAGGCGTGCCCGCCGCCGCCCGAGCCCTTATGCCACACGCTGGACGAGTGGCAATTGCGCCGGTTGTGCTGCCTGCTCGCCACTATCGCGCAGAGGAACATACCGCTCAGACCATACTTTCAGGACTACGAACTGGTTCGCCATTCTCACTATTTCGTTTGTTTTATCAGGATATCATGATTTTTCGAACATCATATATGTATATTTATTACCGCGAATCCCTTTCCATCTTTCTCGGATACTTGGAGCGTGGTCCACCAGAACTTTCGGTACGGGAACGGTAGTCAACATTAACGATCGCCTTTTTTTAGACGAAGCGGTCACAATAAACTTCCTAAGTGCATTTGGTAGTCGTGGGAGTACCAAGGTTCTCATTGGCTCCGCACCGTCTACACGGAGACGCTTCTAATAAGACCCTAGAAGTTTCAGATTCAAATGCCAATTATAATTACATTATATTTTCAGGTTGCGAAAAACGATGGGCGCATAACTTTTGCGCACTTTGCGCGTATTTTGCATTTTATCGGCATCATCGTTTCTCCGGAAGACTTCAACTTGCTAGTGCGCCGGTTTATAAAAGACTCGTACACGTTAGACTACGTGGATTTCTTGAAAGCTGTGGAAGCTGTGAAAAAAGAGGGCATCAAAGGCCTGGGACCCGTAAGTTCAGATAAAGTTTACAAAGAAGATTTTTACAACGCGACAAGCTATGATGCACTAAGTGATGACCAATATAGATAATTGTGAAAAAAGCAAGAAACTCTATTACAAGACAGTAACTGAAACATTTTATAATAAAGACAATAATCGAAAACCATTGGTTCACTGTTGCTTTTAGGTCACTGAGCTCGGTCACGTAGCCACGGCGCCGTTCCTTATACGGGAATGATGAAGTGAACAAGTTCCTCTGCGGTCTCGAAGCAATACGTGTGGTGATTTGGCATGTTCTCGTTATACTTTATGGTTTCAGGCATATAACAATCCGAGCGCGGTAATCGACACGAGCCTGCCGAAGCTCCCGCGACCAGAGATCGACGCGGGTCTTTCCGCGGCGCCGTTGGGCGGGGGCGAGGTGTACCACCCCGCGCTGCAACAGCCCCCACCGTCGCGCGACCTCCTCAACCTTATGTTGCGTGTGCAGGAGTTCGTAATGCAGCGTCGAGTCCGGGCTTCAGAGTTTTTCAGGGTAATTAATGACTTTTGGAATCCGCCTCTGTAAAGAGATAGATATTTTTCAAACACATCTTCCTTAAGAGAGATACTCTATACAAAGCATATTTTGTAATATACATGTACTTATTTTATTAGGACTACGACCCACTGAACAGCGGGCGGGTGGCACCGCAGCAGTTTCGGCGAGCGCTGGATGCCATGGGACTGGGGGCCGTGATGACGGACCGCGAGGCGGCGTGCGTCACCCGCCATTACACCGACCCCAATGACCCCGAGCGCGTGTGCTGGCGGACCTTCGAAGACGACTGCGACCAGGGTAATCAATTAAAGGACCTTCACTTCTCTTAACCTTTTTTTTCCGACGTCAAAATATATCCACAGACTCGCCCATCGATCCATTAGATTAAATTGTTATATCTAAAAGCTATAAACATTTATTGATCCTGGAATGAATCGTGTAAAAGACCTATAGGTTGATAGTAATTGTTCAAATCAAAAAAATCAAAATCATCTTTATTGCACACCAATTAAACAATAGATAGTAGTACATATTATACCTTTAACATTTTGGTACAAATGGCGGTCTTATCACTTTATAGTGATCTCTTCCAGACAACCA
>DWUN01002794.1:0-13126 GCA_018249975.1 Passova gellias
ATGATTTAAATGAATATTTTCGAAGATATTACAGATTTAAAATTGCGGGACGTAGCGTTTGCGGCGGTACCGGCCGGATAGTGCGTCGGAGGCCGCGGTTCTCCCTATAGCACTTTGAATTTAGCAGCGATCGGACGCGTTTATTATCGGAGCTCTGTAACGACGAAAATAACAATCAAAACTACTGGATCGATTTTAATCATTTTTTCAGTGAGTGACATAGGCTATATATTTTATACCCTTACGAAGCCGGAGCGGGCTGCTATGTTTTTATATACAACGTTCACAGTTTTTCTGTAGTGTATTTAGTATCAGTATTGCTCCCGTGCAAAGCCGGGGCGGGTCGCTAGTATTATATAAAGCGCCATTAGAGAGAAATAATGTCAAGTTCAAGATTGGAATATTTATTTTTCAACAGAGGTCACGTGTGTATAGAATAAAATAACATACACACTATTCGAACTGTCATTAATGTGAATGCCAATTCATTAAATTGCTCACTATCAGCATTGGGTCTTTTGTAAAATATGAAAAGAAACGATTGCCATTTCTTTTTTTGGCCACCGAAGTCAGTAGACCTTTACTATATTCACAATACTTTTAGTTTGAATAGTCATTTGTTCTACAATTTCATGTAGAAATAAAAAATGATTTTTTCAGTTTGAGAATCATTAATAAGAATAAGCGTTGGAATATTGTGTTTTAAAACTTGGTAGCATTTGAGGAATCATTTTCAATATAATTTCCTTTACCTGAGATAAAAGAAAAGTTTCAAAATTTCTCTGCAAACATTTCTCTGCATTGTCGCAAATCTTTACTTTTCAGAATCTGACCGTGAGTTCTAATAACAAACGGACGTGCAGGCCGTCACAAGCCAACTTGATACTGCTTGTCGCGTATGTATTTAATAATTGTAATAATTGTATGTAATTAATTTGGCCAACAAGATGTAGCATCTAACCTGCGTTGTCTATAATAGCAAACCTCCCTTCGACCACTGCTACGTCCCGGCCTAGATCCAGACTAAAACAGAAGGTACGCCGATTCCACAACCCGCTGTCCGCTGAGGGCGGAGTAATGATTTCAAACTGCTTTCTCCAGACAGGGAGCGTAATCAATTATATTTATTCTCATTGTTAAATCTAGATGAAATGTTTTAACTCACCCTTGCTGTCCGATATCATCATCGCCCGCCGTAATTAGTTCTCTGTTACACGTGGGCTATTCCGAAGGTGCGTGTCGATGGACAGGAGCGAGTGATTGTTTAGATAGTTGATAAGCTGTAATATGTTTTAACAATAGGTTTTTACCTTAGACCAGGTGATATTTTCCCTGGTGATACGGCGTGCGAGAGCGAGGGCTAGTTCTGAGAGAGCAGTGTCGGAGCGTAACATGGCAGACGGAGCGCGAGTGGCTTGACGGGCAACATGGCGGAATGCATCAGGTCTCTTTCTTTCGAGCGCTGCGCATAAGGCCCGCAGCGCCGCGAATACGCCCGTTTCAGCATTAGTTGTTGCTTCCTCGGGACATTCTGTTTCTAGCATTCGTTGAATCCTCTTCATGACTATTTGCTACAAAGAATTAATTCATTTAAATAAATAAATATTTAGATACAATCTTTAAGTTTTTGGGCTGAATTATTATTCTTATACCATCGCGCCAGGTGCCTGACGGAGTAGGCAGAAGCACCCAGTGTCAAATGTCACTTTTTACAAACCCGACATGCTTGGTCTACATTCGTCACACTCTTCATGCATACTCGTCGGTGTAGGAGACTCTTGACTCCCCCGTCAACCAGTGTCTGACCTATATGGTCGAGATAGGAGAGTCTTATTCTCCTTCGGTACTCACATCCATCAGCATTCGCACTGTATATCTACTTTGTCATTCTTTTAACATCCATTCTTTCCACATGCGCGAACTATTTGAACATTCCTTTTCTCATTTTTTACACCGATGCTTTCCTTTACGCATAGCATCTTACATCTGCATTGCGAATATAACAATATTGATATTAATCTGATATTTATAATATTTCCAGTTTTCAATAACAATCTATCACAGAGATATTTGAACTTTCAATAGCTTGTTAATTCTTGTAATATTTAAATTAAAATACATAAAGATAACAAATTGTTTACTATAAGTCTAGACAAGCCTAGGCGTAGCAATATGTCTACAACTGTTATTAATCTTTTTAATTCGTATTCCATAAGTTATTTATATTTATGTAAAATGGTCGGAATTTCATATATTTTTTCTACTAACGTTTACAGTAAATGCCACAGGATAACTTTACAAAGGTTTGTTTAACTTTAAACGTCTAAAAATAGGTTTACTTTATTTGGACATGTTGCTGATCTCCGTATTTGTGTTTTTATGTATTGCAGGCAAAGCGCACGTCCTTGACGCACGATTTGTGGTTTGACCTGCGTCGGCGAGGCTAAACACCATCCGATCGTAGCAGAAAGCCGGCGGGAGACGGCGGTGGCCGCTGCACTAGACACCATGGTGCTGAAGCGCCGCTTTGTTCGGTCCAAGGGCGACAGCGATCGTGATGGAGAAGACCGCAGGATGTCTAAAACGTTTAGGTGAATGTTATTATAATCTACACGTAATATACGTTATTGTTTATATTTTTGTTTATGTAACATTATATATTACCTATGCTATTTGGTTAGAAATCTAATTAGATTCCTTGTGTCTTTACCAAATAAAATGCTAAGGTCAAGAACATCGGAATTTTCAGTATTTAATGAATAACCAGTAAATTTTGTCGTGATACCGTACCGTGTACTCCGCCAAATGTTTCCGTGGGCGGCAGCGCAGTGAGCGGGCTGCTCATCTTGCGACGAGTGCGCAGTGGTGGCACGAATTCGTTGTCTTCTTCGCCATCTGGTGGAGTGACGTGTATTGCGATGTTGTTGTCCTCTGCAGTTTTCTTCCCACCCGATTGCCATTCTGCGTCTGCTACCGGCCCTATCTAGAAATTTAAACATGTTATGTTTTAAAATGCATACGTATTAAGTAAATATCCCATAGTTACATATTCCATAGTCAATTAAGACTTAGGAATTTACGCAACAGCAAAATTTATAATTTGCGCTTATTTCATAGGTCCTATTTTGATGAAACGTTCAATAAGTATAATTAATTATTTAAAATTCGTTCAGCAGCATTTACGCTAAATAATTGTATGTATAAGCTAAATATATAAACTCGTATTTATGTATTTTACGTAATTGCTTTATCATTTTCTTACTTTATTCGATACTTTTTGAAGTTTTTGTCTAATCGCTAGTATCGATTTTGTTTAGAGGCGAAAGTGTTACTTAATGGTTATAAAGTGTTTTATTGAACATTACGAGTATAACATTAATTGTTGTATAAATGTTGTAGTTTTGGCGTACGTACCTTAGAGATGAAATATCTATCGTCAAGATTTGACAAAATAATATTTTAGAAAAAGTTAAGTGTTCATCGATCAAAGGCATTCAATACAGACTGTCGTCTGCCGTGAATACCTTTGACGGTGGAACGGTTGTTCGGTTCTACCTACTCGTATATAACCTGTATGAATATACATCATTAATTGCAAGAAATAGTACCTATATGATTATAATACTATTAAGAATATAAACTTCAGTAAAAACCTAATTTTGATTTTGTAACTTAACATTAAAATACAGATATGAGAAAGACGTTCACGTTTGTTGTTTTTTTCAACTCTTTTATTGCTCTACTGCTGGATGCAGGTCTGTTCTAAAAGTGAGAGGGTTTTAAGATTTTAGTCTACACGCTGGCCAAGTGCAGACAAGTATGTTTTAACACCTTTATAACCTTGTATAAGTTTCCACGTGCAAATGTATTATGCCTACTTTAGACACGGTAAATCAATTTCACACAGAACAACGAGAAATGCCGACGCAAGCCACTTCAATAAAAATCAATTTGCTGTAGGTATGGAAAAGGATTGCAAAACAAGCAGATTATTATTCGATGTTCTTCTTACATTACAGTACTTGTTAATTGATTCAGTGCCAAGTGACTACTGCCATCCATAGACCTAGGTTGTAGCCAACAAATCTCCAACAGAATTATAAGTTTTGTTATTAAAATATTATAAGAGTAAACTTTTTGTACTTATTAATTAACTGGTACCTATAAGTTAATATGTATGCAGTTTGCATAGTAAGCATCCGTCTTTTTCGAAGTTGCTCATATCTACGTTGCCGAGGACTGGATTGGTCAGTGATTCTGTATCCAAGCAATCCTCTTACAACCGTTATCACACTTTTCAGACCAACAGAATCTTTTGAAAATTATCAGGTACTCAGGTACATAAACAGGTTCGGTATGTATACGTACCTAAGACCGCAATAAGAGTTAATGATTAAATATGTTACAACCAAATGAATGGCGGATTAGGAACTATTATCTACGCCATAGAGATTTTGGTACGTTATAAGAGATATAAAAAGATAAATCACTCAAAATCCAGCTATTATGTGTTGGATAAAATTATTACTTAATATTTTATTACTTCAATCTCAATTGTTTTATTCATTATGAGGTATACATACATAGATAGATACATATGTACATAGGTAATGAACGTGATACAGTTTTATAGTTGTCATTCATTGTGCAACACATGACATAAAATTTTAAGCACCAAAAGAAAGGTGAAGCTATACCTACGTGCTCGTTATCTGCCCGACTGAAGGAACATCGGGTAATAGATGGAAAGTGCGTGACTTTACGCCTTTATTATACACCAAAGATACAAATCCAATATATATTATATTTACCTACGGTGACGTTTTTTTAAACTCAATTGTTTCACAGGGTTTCTTTCATTATAAGACTTTGAGACCAAGCAGGATCACACTAAGTGCAGGTTGGCAGGAATATAATATTAACAAATAGGTACTGCTTCACATTTATAGGTTCAAAATACAAGTTTTTATGTCGTGGGTGTTATACCTTAGGGCAAATACACGCAGACACGAAAGAGATAACTAAATTCGTTACTCAGATATTTGCCTGAACCCGCTGCGCATTACACTAGAAACGTGATAGTTGTACCACTAGGGACCTGATGATGTTGGAACATATTCAACGTTACACATAAAAATTTAAGACAAGTCAATTCATAGAAACGAAGTAGATGTAGGTATACCCGTATGTAATCTATATATGTATTTTTAGTATTTAGTTTAGTACTTTGCTAGTGGCTTCAATTATTATTCTTTGTCATGTTTATTCTATTGTAGATATAAATAACTTCAATGACATTAGGCTTGTCAAAGTTACTATATAGTACCTAAGCCATAAAACCAGCGCTGTAAAGCCTACAAAAAACAATCGTAGGTATGTAGACAGCTCACAAAGTTGTAATGAGTTGTGATGTGATCGCTGTTCTGAGAACTGGTAAACTGGTATTTATATTTTCCCAACAGTCGGAGCGTGATTAAATCATAACTGATTACACGAAGTCTAACTTCAGTAACCTTTGTCACGTTTCAAAACCATTCCCTTTTTTTCAACTCTTTTATTGTTGAAACGCCTATAATGGACCTACGCTCATAATGAGAAGGCTGGGTGTCGTAGTCCACCACGCTGGCCAAAAGCGTATTGGCAGACTTCGCACACCTTAGAAAACATTATGCAGCAGTTAACAGGGGTGCGAGTTTCCTCGCGATGTTTTCCTTCACTTTTATGTTTCCGATAAGAATATGTTATGAATAGTGTTCCTGCTGCTGCTACTAGTGGAGACGGGAGTAGTACGGTTCACCGTTGTAGCGAATGATATTAAGTTATAAATTTATTAAACCCATGTAACTTGGTCTGAGGTGCGGTCCAGAACTTGAATCGAGACTCCCCCGAGTAGGAAATTGAAATTCACACCACTATCACTGCTGCAAGAATCGTAATATAATATTATTGCATATAAATGAATGTAAAATTAAAATATCAGAAAACATTTTAAATAATTTCCTAAAAGAAAATTGAACATTGAATATAGTTACGTAGTTTACTAAAGTTTTCACTGGTTTTGGTTGATTACTCGGTAATCCGAAGTAACAAGTTCCTTTCACCACACATTTTGGATAAATTTGCGCCTGATTTCAAATAGCCTGTGTAAATATATGATAAAATATTTTTCATAGCAATTTTTGTTTTTAATTCAGGCATTCAATGTATCATTGCTAAATATAAAATATAATTAAACTGTAAAAAATGTTTTAACATTTAGTACAATTGTAAGTCATTATTTCGATTATTCATATTATTATAAAGCGGTTTTCTTCACAAATGTATTTTGCCTAAATTCCATTGTTTTCATGCATCATTACTGAGACATAGCTAAAAATTTGTATGAAGTAAACATGAGATGTCACACTGCTATATATAGGTATATGTCGCAAATATACGGATACAATCTCATTTAGGAAGTGAAATAAAATGGAACGAGTCTCATTTAGAATGCAGTTCAGGAAAATTTATATATGAGTGTAGCGTTGGCCATGGCAGTCGCTGTGTTAGCAATGTTAATTCGACACTTCAATGTTACTGATAAGTCAGTCGTCACCAGAATACTTAATAAGGGTGCAGGCTGAGGACATTTGTACTAGCTGATGAAGTGCTTTGTCGACATTTCACTATGTCAGTTGCAAAGGTTTGAACAGAACCAAAACAAACACAACATGTAATATACCGAGTACGTAAAAAAAAAAAAAAAAGAGTAATAATTTTGTCAAATCATCCGTGTAACTGAATGTAAATGTTAGCCACATATACATGTCTGAGTAAATAAATAGACGTAATTTATTTTATCATAAATAATTTGTATTGTAAAGATTCAAGGAACCCTGGTAATTAATAACCGATCTTAATACAGCCGGACTCCCTTGCGCCGTGCTGTCTATTTTAATTAGTTCACCATTAGAACGATGTCTTGAGATGAGATTTAATTCGCACAGGAGGTCTTACTCTCTTCCACTTACTTTTTGTTCTCTTTGGATTCCACAGTAAGCCCGAAAGAGTCCGGATAGTCGTAAGAGATTGATAAACGAAAAAATAACTACAATTATTAGTTTTAAGAAGACTTCATATTATTACTTTCATTTATCTTCATAATTTTAATTTTATCTATTAAAACCAATATATTTTCTATTTCATTTAATTTCGATTCCTTACAGTTACATTAATAACATGTTAGCTACTCGTATATATCACTGCTGTTTATTCGTAACATTCTACAGCTGTTACCGATACATTTGGCCGTAAATGCAGTAAAATTTTCCAGAACAGTTTCGACCTAATGCACGTATTATCATCAATGTTGCTAAACTCTTATCAAGGATTCGGTCTACTGATAATAATGAAGTAAGCATGGCAACTAAAAAATTATGTAAATAAGTCATGAAAATGAAACATTGTTCATCTGGTCTAATGTTAACAGTATAACGTCGAACTAAAGATAGCAAAATGAGAAAGAAAGTAAAAATCAGTTTAATATCGTCCGTACACAATGGGAGCTACACTCAGAATGTTCGTATTGCTACACGATGCCAAGAAATTCAATAAAGTCCAGAGTTGACACGGGAAAGTTTCACTATAATACTTGTGAAGAAAACTATGTATGTACATAGTATGAATATGATGCGCACCCTAGACTACTTTAATTTGGGATCTAGGTCTAAGGATGACCTCGTAGAAGTTGAGATAGTAAAAAGTAGCTATAGAACTTTCCAAAGGTAAACGTGAAATAGGTTTTGCTAATTTGTAACAGTAAATGAACCGAATATCTAAAGAGGAGCAAAAGACAAATACTGATTAAAATTGACACAAAGGAGAATACTTAAACCAATTCTACCCATATGCTTGGATTCAAGAGCATTAAAGACATGTCATTCGATGGACCATTCGAAGGTCAATCCATTGCATTTGTAATATAAAATAAATAATATAATTTGCTAATAAATTACATTGATGTTGTACTCGTACTTGTATAACAACTAGAATCTAGTTAATTAGCTACGTATTCGTATTATTATCTGTTGTTATCGGCTGAGTTGTTTCTACAAATTATGTCAAAATAATAAAGTTGAACGATGTTTCAGTGCCGATTTTACATTTGTATGTGCATCTATCCTTTAAGAAGATACAACAAATATCTTTGGAATGTGGGCTTCTGAGGTACTTAATGTTGTAAGGGCTTTGCCCGCTCATATTCCTTAGTTCGATAACAGAATAGTCTACTAATGACCAATGCGGCTGTTTATCTACTTTACGACTAAAATAATGGCGTATGATCAGAAAGCGCTATTAAGTTTAGATAAATCGCAAAGGCTTAGCCTTATTCTACAGACCACGAACATTTAAAATCATTACGTTGTTGTAAATATGAAGCTGTTTGTTTAGCAAAGTAATGGAATCAGAATGGGGCGGAAATGGGCAGCTGCTGTGATTTTAAAATTTACATATTTGTTTCAGTCCACGAGGACTGAAACCATATTTATTTCGTTATAACCATATTTATTACGTACGTAAATTGTAATACGTTGTTACAATGACAAAAAAAATATTTTTCGTGTGATAAAGTTCAGTTCATATTTTAAAAACCAGTTTTTAATAAAAATACATATTAACTTTTTAACACTATTAATTATTTATTTAAGACAGTGATAGAGAATAAACGTTAAATGCCATACTTTTTTATTAACAGTTGTCACAACAACGAAGCTGGTATTTGTAACTACTATTGATATTAATGCTTCATTTTATTGCTATTGAACAATATTTTTAGTTAATATAAATACTTATAATTTTACATATTTTGCTAGAATTTACATTGCTATGGTTTATGAGACCCTACTTGAATACAATAATGCAGTGCGTAGAATAGAATTTACTTGAACAGAGTACCTATGTTATTATAATGTGTAGCTGTAGTTATTATTAATTTTGGAGACATCCTAAAATATTGCTTTAATAGATAAAAAATCTTTAAAAGAAAGCGGGATACCTATGACGATTTGACGAAAGTAGAAGAAGCGAAAGAACTTTGTTAGGATCGTGTTGACAAGAAATCTTTCCGCCTACCCGTACGACAAATAAGCATTACAATTGGTTTACATGTGAAATATATTATAACGAACAAGATGAAGATAGGTGGCGAGGTATTAATAGTTGTAGGGCATTCTTAGATAGATCACATGCTTTTGCGGAACAATAGGCTACAATAACAACGAGCTAACATTAGCATGACAAAAAGGCTTGCGAGCGAGTTTTGCACGCATGCATCTAAAATTAAATAGCACGTGTGGCGCTCGCTTTTTTCGACAGTATGATATTGAGTCTTCTCTGGCGTTTTAAAAAAATAATTGACATGATGTATTTTTAGAACAGAAAATTTTATAAGTCATAACTAATTGCCGTATAATAATTACAGGGAAAAGTTTTGTAATATAAAAACATTCCTAATATAAAATAAGTCGAATATCTTCAATACACGTTATTTATGCATTATTATAATTGCAATAATATCTGTTCCGTTCAACAAAAGTTGTTTTCACAAAAGAATATATGTCAATTATAATTCTAAAAATACCGTTCAAAGTATTAATTTAATGTACCTAGTTACAAAGTGAAGGTTAAAGATGTAATTAATGACGTGGCATATGAAAAAGCAGGAAATACGAATAGCAAATTCTGTAGGTACCTGTTGTCTACGTATATGTTCACTTACAGTGGGCGATTCGTCGTCACTGTCGCCCGAGTCGCTCGACCAGCTAAGGTGCGCGTGCATGGGGCAGAGTTCACTGCTCTCGCCGACACAACAATAAAAGGGATACTAGCCCAATCACCCGAATAACCGACAGGACTATAGCCGGTCAACGGTTGCACACATCCAAACATACGAGTATAACGCGATTGACCTCTACTGTCGTACTGCATAGGTTAAAAATTCTTTCATAAGCGATTTCTTAATTCGTTTTAACTACATTATAATAACACTAATTTTCAATTGACATTAAGACAGCTGATTGGTTGACCAATTAGGCGTATTTAATAAACATAAGGTGAATGAACTCTGACCAAATTTTAAAACGTAATTATTATTTAATAAGAGAACCGTAATTATTAACGCCTTGTTGAAGGTTATTTATTAAATGTCTATCTTCTTCTACCAAAAGCTGAGGTCGTTGCTATATATGATAAATAAATAAAGCCGTAGTGAGCGATATGTCACGTTACATATATGTATTATAGCAAAAACGAACATCATTATTTTTATTGATTGACAGTATGACGGCATTACATAATACATATTTTACTTCATCATACAAATAATTATGAAAGATAAAGCACATATTAAGCTGAATTTAAGCAATCCGACGTAACCGTGGTACCTACGGAAATACCTAACCTCGATTGCCCTGTAGTATTCGTACAGGCCGGAGGTCTGTCGTAAGAGGCTACTAAAAGGAGGCTTCCAATAGTTCGAGCGGTCGCAGAGGGAGCTCTGAACATCCAGTCAGCGGCCAAGGTAATGACGACGGTATGTGTGGTCGCATCCTGTCGTAAGAAAGGGAAGATGCGGGACTAGTCCCGGGGATGTGCCCGAACG
The DNA here is from genome assembly GCA_018249975.1 of Passova gellias. NCBI lineage: Eukaryota > Metazoa > Arthropoda > Insecta > Lepidoptera > Hesperiidae > Passova > Passova gellias. The sequence goes on from DWUN01002794.1 coordinate 10,640, forward strand.
AGGGCGTCGCAATGTGAAACTCCTGTGTGTTCCGCCTGAATTTTCCGGAGGCCCCCAACAGCTACCTGGTAGGCACCAAGCTGGTTTGAGTGGACGAAATTCCTATAAAACGTAACCATTAGTAAGGAAGATGGATAAAGTTAAAGAGGTTGCACAGTTATCTAAACTGAACAGAATACTGCTTATTTTATATACTAATACTAATATACGTAATTACTATGTACCTAGGTTACTAAAAATATGAATAGGTAGGTACATACAATTTATACTTATTAATATAAAGCTGAAGAGTTTGATTGTTTGGTTGTTTAATTGTTTGAACGCGCTAATCTCGGGAAATATTGGTCCGATTTGAAAAATTCTTTCAGTGTTAGATAGCTCATTTATCGAGGAAGGCTCCAGGTTATATAACATCACGCTAAGATGAATAGGAGAGGAGCAGCAATAAAAAATAATTTATATGGCAGAACGTTAGCCAGGTCAGCTAGTACAATATAAAAATATGATTGCAAACGGAAGATTGACTAAATAGATGGTAGAAAACGAATAAGTAATACATATTTAGCATTTATTCTTTTATTACAATAATAACATTGCAGTAAACATATGTTATGCGTAGTAGTTATGTTTAACTATTACCAAAATGTAATGTATAAAAATCCACACCGCCAATCAATACTGGAGCAGCGTGGTGGACTTTGCTTCAGGCCCGTACCCAAAACCGCTTTCAAAAAAATTATTTCTATTGTGCTACATGTTAGGGATCGGTTTCTAGGAATTCATGCAAATAGTAAAGGACATTTAAATTTATTTATTTGGGTCGATGCTTACAATAACAGTTGTTGAACAACTGACGGCACGTAGGTACTGAGTTTACATGAATGTGTATTGCTAAACTCCGTCTGTTTGTATGAACTTACATATAAAAACATTGTCCCCTACATAACATGATTAGACTTAAGAGGGCCTTGCAAAGCGTACAGTCTATAAATTTTTATATTCTTATCAGCCATTAAAGCTGAGTGGCTTCAACGCCCGTATCCTATATCTGAAACATAAAATATCTTGATCTTGATGTTGAACTATTATTTTATTCTGAAATGTAATTTTGGTAATAGCTGAAGTTTTACTGTTACGGTCTTTGGTGAGTAGCACTTTGGTTCAATGATTTCCCGAATAGTTTCGTTTCATTTACAGCAAGCTCTAAATTATATCGGACCCAAGCAATATGCCTATACGAATTTGATAAGAACACTTAAAGGCTTTTTACTCTATTTGTGCGTCTGCAGGTATGTTAAGGCCTTGGCCTGCACGCCTCTAACTAAACATTTGTACTACAGGATGTAATCTTCGTTCGAAATGAACATGAAAAAACACATTGGACGATTAAAGCTGGAGTCTTAGAGATATTGAAGAAAGGATGTACTTATTTTAATTTTTCCGCTAATTAAAATTATGTTACAGGTTTGTGTTAATATTTCTGCAAAATGACACATTACAAGTTACTGGCAGATCTTTAAAAGTAATTGAGACTTTTGTATTAATATGTCGTTGGATTGCTTACAATGTTTTCTCCTAATTATGATTGGCAGTTTTTCATTCCTCCCTTTTTTCGCATTCATTATGTTTTACGTAATTTGTATCGATCATATGTCCACATTTTTTTCTATTATTAACAACAAATTCATGATCTGAGTCACGTAGGTCAGGTGTTCGCCCATGGTTTGGTTGGGCATTAAGCAATGTACTCATGTAAATGAGATATTATTCAAAGTCTATAGTCCAGACTTAAGACACGTTATCACGTTTATACTTTCCACGTAACGTAAACATTAGAAGTGGCTTGAATTTTTGGAGATTTCGGTAAATATTGATCTTTTGTCGCATATTTTGTTATATAGGACAACGAGTATTCTGGATAAAGTATTTATCGTGATTTATTATTATCCTTTACGATTGGCTCGCTTTTTATTTCTTCACTGCGCATGCAATGTGAATATTTCGTTAATTTGTAAGATGCGAAGAATTTATATCTAATAAGAAGTCCGTGTCTATGAATTTACCTAAATAAAACGGTTAACTACTTCGCATTCACATTATAGTTCATTTGTAATATTACTATTAGCGTACGAAAATACATAGGATTCTTTGTTGTTCGTTTGTTAGTGATTATTGTTTACGTGGTGCGCTGGAGTCGGTCGTAAACGTCATTGATGCGACGGGTAGCTAGCTCCCGGCCGGCGCGCGCGATAGCGATACACCGACGGAACACTCGTTATCGCTGGCACACATTCATGTTTTATTAAGCTCGTATGAGATCTGTAAAAGCATTGGCTTTATAGTCGTACGATGTGCGTATTCATAGTGTAATTCACAAGATCGTTAAGAATTGCTTTGATTGTGTAGGTAACTTTTTTTTTTTTTTTTTTTACCTTATGAGAGTAGTGAACGAGCAGGCAGCAGTCACGGGTGGCCACTGTCGCCCAT
>DWUN01002795.1:0-13124 GCA_018249975.1 Passova gellias
CCGATTCACTTACGGTGGTAATAAATTAACGATTATTTATATAGGAATAACACAAACATTTGTTTCGAATGAAATATAACATATTTGTTTGTAGTGGCCTCATAGGCGGGATTTCCTTATACTGTGTTGTTATTCCCGCATAACCGCAATTCCGTATAAGATCGACAAAAAGGTATGCCTTTATAATATGAATATGTAGTTACACTTCCGCGAAGACATACCCAGCGCCCCATAAAACCTTCGAATACCATTTGCCACCCAAACCATTACCTCTCGACCGTCGTTTAGATAAGGTTTTAAAATCTCTCCGCTTTATATTTCCTTTCATTGATACCCATTTTTATTTATGAGATTCAGCCCACTATGCAAACATAAAGCCAAAACTTAGCTTACTCGCCCCTAATATCTCCCCTCTATGCGAAACGGCCAAACGTGCTCGTTAGAACTACAGGGCAAGAACCGCTACAGAAGTCACAATTTTATTAGGAACATAAGAGACTTAACATTCATAATTAAAAATCATCTTAGTCACCTATCCACAGCGCACCCTCAAATCTTACTAATTACCTATCATTGGCTTAAAAATGGCGTATGAATCATATATTTATGTAAATTATGTAACTTCTATAGATCATTAATAACTATATTATTTTTTGCTTCTTTTTTATATCCAATATTGAGTAATCATGGCGCGCTAAAAACATTATTCAAAGACAAACATGCTACCATTTAGACCTAGGACAAGTAACTAAATTTATCGCATCGGATTGACAGACTCGTAAAATACTTCTACGTTCTTAGTTTCAAATATACAACTGTGCTAGTATTCGACAAATCTATGCTACATTGATATCTGTGTATAATACCTACCTAAAAATGTTTAAAATAAATTGTAACAGCGCATGACTACAAATTTAGGAGTAAATCGCCGTTGGATTGAAATTGTGTAAATCAGAATTGCTTCGATTTGTTTGGCTTAAAGCAATGCCCAAAAATGTTGCAATACAATTGGAGAAGGCAGAGACAGTAATGGCGACACTGACAAATAGTTGCTGGCGCTTGGCGCACCGCATGTGACTGCATGGCAAGATTACATAATACCTACTGCCTACATAAATCTCTTTTAAAACGCAGTATTCTTTATTATATTTTTATTACACAATAAAAAGAACTAAAAGGAGATTGTATAGTATTGGTAAAATAATGATTAAATAACTAAATTTAAGCTGTGGAACGTACTCGAATTCTGGTAATTAAATAAACGTTTTTATATTCAGTGTATTGATGACGCTATTTTCTAATAAATCTATAACCAATTTGTCCTTAACAAGCGTACTATATATTAACTACTTGGCAATCAAATTGAACTAAAAATTTACGAATTTCTTATATTGACTTTGTTTGACATATTAAGCTGAAGGACTACACCGAAAGTAACACCAAAGCACTTTCCTATTTCATGGGTTCTAAATCCGATATAATCTTTGAAAATTTACAACAAACTCAGATTTTTTATAATTCATACAGGCTAGACTAATCTCACTTGATGGGGAGCGCTGCAATGGCCTACAGTGTAGTAAACTAGAGTAGTAGATGGCTTTTTTAACAAAGATATTGACTACTATGATACCTTAAACCTCAGAAAGTACGAGTTATTTTTTAAAGACATAAAGAAAGAAATTGTCGCCACACAGAATATTATATTTAAGTCAAGTACCAGATAGTTCTATATTTCTTTTATATATCTATAGAATTTCCCGGCTTCAATCTCATTTACACGACAATTGAGCTCAACCAATTCGTACGCACATTTTCACCCTATTTCCATTACAAATGGACGCCAGTCGCCTAATTACGGCTAGAAGCAGAGCAACTGCTTATTAATGTCGTACGACCGGACAATGACCACTGTAAATAAGAGGATTAAGACTGTGACCGACCAGTAATCCAATGCAAGCTACAAATCATTGACGGTTTTACATCTTGTATTTTTGGAACCATTCGACTTGGGCTCACACAGCGTTGTAGTGTTACATTAATAAGATGAATTTTGTATAAAAAATGGGATATTGTTATCGTAAATCGCGTAATGCGCTCTCCTAGGGGTGGATAATTCTTAAAAAGTGTTTTAATATGTAATTAACAATATTTCACACTAAACGTTAATGATCCCTTTTTCAGATAAATTGTGGCCCAACTGCGGAATACACAAAGACAAACACACAAATGCTGACACCCTGTGTTCATTTGTTTTGGGTGTTTTTCAAATATTTGCTCAACAAAGAATCGACACAAAATGGCCTGTCAAAGCCAGAATCAGAAATTTACTTGAACCTAGAATTACCTATTGTGATCCGTTTACACTTATTTGAACAATATTAATAGGTTACCATCAGGTCGGGAACAAAAACAAGCGAACGGAACAATATTTGTACATATATTGAATATGTCAGATATATTGTTTTTTCATTTAAGTTTATATTTTTCGCAAAACGCTCATATTTCTTCCGACAACAGCAATATCTATTTGGGATGGAGCTATTATTTCTGGCCACAGAACAAATCAAACACGCGTAGAGAACATTTGTCAATTCTCATGACGAATAGATACAATTTCGCGAAATAAGGGAACCGTTTGTGTAAGAATTACATTATAGGCACTTCGCTCCACCTTGGGCTCCAATGGGTCTACACGTTTATCTCTGTCGTGATAGCGAATTGTTTGTTAACCATGTTATGTCCCACGGCAAAAAATAATCTTGTTTATACAAAACGTAACAAACAATATCGGGGCTGGCTCTGTAGCTCATAAATAACAACATACATAGTGACAAATACAAACTTATATTGTCCATTTGAGATTTAAATAACACTTAAATCGCTTATATTCATTCTGAAACGGATTATTATCCATAAGGAACAGGTCAGTCGGGAAAGTCCAGCATTATCGTGAAATATGACATTTATAAATGTCAGATTAATCTTCACGGCTCCCGTAGGAGCCTATAGGCATGATATCGATTCATAGCAATGAGCCGTGGTCCAGTTATGCATGCTCGTTACCACGATGAAGATGAGACGATAAGTATGATTTATACGACATCTTCTTTTCCATCATGATCGACATCAGCCTGTTTCATCCCTCAGCTGAACATAGGACTCCACTAATGAGCAGCACTGTCGTCGGTTTGCCACATTCTTCAGGCATTCGCAAATTCTAACTCCATCTAACCAGATGTCTCCCAACTCTATCTTTACTATCACGCTTTCATATATTTATACATAAACGAAAGGATAGTTGTTAAGTACAATAAAATGATATGAATTCAAAACAAACAAAAACATATCTCCCCGCCGCGCGCGGTCTACCTACTATCAATCACGGGGATTTCCAGACATTATCTGTGTCTCATGTAGGAAAGAGAAACACTGAGAGGACTTGTAGAGATAAAAATAAGCTGTTTATTATTTATGATTTTAAGGAACATCAAAATTAACCATATCATCCAATTTTATTATCAATCTATTCCAACCACAGCCTATATTTGAGATCTCGTAGGAAAACTTTCTTCGTGTTTTGACCATAGGGAATTCCGGCGACAAGACCAATACTGATTAAATTTTACTATTAGGGCCATCAATACAATTTTTAAACAATTAAGAAAATATCACTATTAGTAGAAGAGACGAAAGAATGTTTCTCCGGACCGTAGTCATTGGAAATAATTCGCTTTCGCATACATATTAAATACATACGTAAGTCACTATTTGTGTATTGAGCTCTTAATATACTACAAAATCGTATCAAAATGTTTAATTTGTACAGTCCATAATACCCAATCGAATCGGATTCATACATATACCTACAAATGTAGGTACATACAATATACGTACATAGGTTATACTATGTAACAGAGAACGTGTAACGTATCCAACTTCATTTAATATTAACGGATCGCTTCCCAATCAAACTGAAATTTCGAACCAGGAATGTAATATATATAAACATTTAAATAAGTGTACGTAATACTTATGAGAGAAATAAACATTTGCATGAACGAATAAATGAATACATAATAAATAAATAATAAATCTACATGACTAATTGAACCAAATACATCTAGAGACCAATTAGCGGAACAAAAAAGGCTTCTCACCCACAAGCATTTACTGGAACACGAATGTTCAACAAAAGTGCAGTTTGTCGTATCCCATCCGATCTATCGAAAATGGACGGGACTATACGCAGGCATGTACTCGTAATAGTGTATACTATAACCATGCTTTCTTTGCTTTTGCGCTATTACAATACGGGAAAGTTACCTGCAGTTAAATGGTACAGTTAGGTACGCAGCCACGTGGAGATTTCTGTTCTATATAAGACAAAAACGATGTTAAGCTAGAAAGCTGGATTGACCAGCTCCATCCCTTAGATGAGTTGGGCTCGATTGGGACTAGCGCGGTCGGAATCACGGAAGAATGCAAAAGCGGACCTGCGGTTCCGACACATGGTGTAAGAATTAACACCATGGGGTTTTAGTGGGTCGCAATCCGGAATAACCCCTAACGCCTCCGCAACAGAAGGGGTATGCTTAAGGGATTTCCTCTTGTAAAAAACCCTCGTGTGATAATGTCACCATACACTATACCTTTCATACCCCAACATAAAGGAATGCATTGTTTTATAATTGTCATATTTGATATAGTAAGGTTATGCCAGAGTGGTGTTAATTAAATAAATGAAAAAAATAAAACTAAACATGTAACTGAGCCCTACGGAAGTGCATGTCCTATATCGTATTTTTAATGGCGGATACTGTCAGCAACAATCGATATATATATATATATATATATAGTTTATCTGAAATGGAATATGAAGGGAGAAGTTATTTTCAGTTAACCGCAAGTTCGATAATAATCCTACGTAGTTGCTTATATAATTAGACTTAGCTATGGATAGTCAAAAATGTGTATGTCGGGTTTTCACAACAAGTAGGTTATTTACAATGCCTGTCACACCGCGTCAACTCATCCGCCTTTCACAGACAGGCAAAGCGCGGGGTCGCGTCCCCACAAATTTCCAACCCCGAAAGTTAAACGTGAATGTTGCGTGAAGCTGCCGCGAACAAACAATTCACATGAAAATGAATAGTTATGAAAAAAATTTCAATAAAACGAAGAAAATATATTTTGCACATCACACAAGTTACGTGGAATCGTGATTATATAAAATATAGGTTATATATAAAATATAGACAATTGAAAATTCACTACAAAGTCATTACCACGTCACGTAATATGTAGCTTAATTTCGGTATTTGCAGAATATTGTAATGCAGGGATGCCGAATCTTAACCGAGCGATCACAAATCAAATATTCACATTATTATACTAGAGCTTTCGACGGATTTGGGCATGGTTACTATCAATATTTCGACTGCGGATGTTGCCCGATCACGATCAAACACTGATTTATGTTTATGGATGGATGGATGGATGATTACGGATGTAGGCATATTTCAAAAACGATGTATTCCAATTTGAACAGCATAATAGACTCAACGTTTTGTTACTTTTTTTAATTCTTTACCCTACTTTATTTTATTAACACATATTTTTTAATTTTATCATCTGGTTGTTAACTAGCTGTAAAATTATGCATGTTGGGACATCCCGTAATTATGCGAACACTAATATAAATCTATAGCAACAGCTTTATAATCTTTATAATCGTGTGGTCTGCGTTGGATGTCTTAAAATAAATCGATAAATAAATAAAAATAGCCCCGTAGTTCTATTATGTTTCATTTCAGACCTTTAGAAGAGACGATTTTAAATACAACGATAAATGGTTCGTTATTTCGTTCCGATTATATAACTTTTGTAATTAAAATAAAATACCAAAGAAACGTGACGTTGATTTTTCTCGCGGGGGTTCTCTTCAACCGCCCTCCCGACCTCGAAGTTAACGTTTACTCGTAAATCAGTCGTCCTCACTGCCCTTAATATTCCCCTCTCGACCATATAAATACCGCTACAGTAACCCCACTACGGTAATATGGCTTTGACTTTGTAGAAACGCGTTATTCTTAATACATATTTAATTAAATGAAATGAAGAAATAACATAAATTCTATGTGTATTTTATGATAAATTGCGCTCTCCCTGCGATGCGTTACCCACATCAGAGGAGTTCTTTTTATACGTTTGTCATAGTGAAATCTTTCAGTTTCAGAAGAGCAGGTCTCATATATTGAGCAGAAATATTTATTCAATGACGACTGGGATATATCTATAATACATACATTCCCCCCATAAAGGATAGGTTTGGAAAAAAGGTCTTGTAGAGGAATGTCATTTCCTCTATGTGTGTAACATCCGTAAAAAAACTGGTTTATTCTAATTAAACTCCTGTTAATCTACACCAACTACACTACTTGCAAACATAAAAGTCGCTAACACAGAATAAATTCGCCAATACACCAGCAATTTCTGTAAGTATAAAACATGCAATAAATAAAAATACTTTTTCCTGGCCGGGCAGCAATAGCCCCGGGTCGCGGCACCGTACACCCACCGAGTTCATAAATCAAACTAATTTTCTCTCCAACAAAAATAAATACCGTCTCACTAACGACACAGCGATAAGATTTCTCTCAAGTTGATACGGCTCTGTAACTCCTTTAACGAGTTGTAATATTTCCATTAAGATCACGTTATTATAAAGGAATTTCCGAATTTCTTCTCGTTTTAAGCCACTGTCCCACTGACGTCCGTCGATTGCGGGGTTATTGTCATTTTAGTTTATTGATATATTAATCGATTGGTCGTTTTTACCGCCCGCGGGAGATGCTTTTCGCGCTAGAATCAAATTCCCATTAACGTTTCAGCGCTTCAAAGGCACGTGGAACAATCAGTCTTGATTGTTATCGCCGAGTAACGATCGCGAAACAGTCAGAAGCCTTCGGGGCGGGCTTAAACAATTCTAACGAACTGGATAATTAATATCTATTTATCCTGAGGCAAAACAATAAAAAATAATATTTCTAATTTTGAATTTAAAGCTGTCCCCAAGAAAGCTATGCTGTTCGAATAATATAAAATGTATTTTCATAAAATATGTCTGAATACAAATACGAAATTTTTTCAAGAATGGTAATCATCACATAATTTCAGTTTCATTTTTCGAATTGGACTTTTCTTCAAGATTTGAAAAACATGAATAATCTTAAAGTATGTGCACTTTTTCAGAGATTATCATAATATTATATTACAGATCCTGGTTTTTTTATTATAATACATGGATTCTTTATTTGGCGTTCTGTCAACTGGCGCACGCATATTTCTTCTTTGCTGATTATTCAAGTTGTGATAATGGTGAAGGTGTTATAATGCAAGCACTTTAGTTTTAATGCTCTTTATGAGTAGGCACTAAAATGTTAACATATAAGTTCACGTACCTACATAAGGTCATTGACTCCTTTACGTGTAGGGAACAGGTAAACAAACACTTCAACAATACACAATAAACAAAGACTTCGCCAATAAACAAGCCTAACTTCTGGGTAAAGGGTTCACATCACAGCCTATGGCGTGTGACGTATGAATTGTTTATACAATAGTCCACGTATATCTCTCTACTTTAAGAGTATAACAGTATACATGAAATGCTTTAAAAAAACTTATTAAATATCCGTTACAGTTAAACAAATAGGTATTAGGTATTATTTGTTATAAAAACGAAATATAATAACCTGTAGGTACGTAAATAAGCCGCGTAACCGCTATCTTGCTTAAGACTTACGAAACTGACAAATTGAACATTGCAGGCGTGTGCATATCGTTTACATGTCGTTCGCGATAGAAAAATTCCAGCTCCTTCTCATCTAAAAGGTGGGATTATTAAATAGAATCGACTACAAAGACCAGAGGATTTTGCCCGGTATGGTGTAACCCTCTGTCACTCTAGCATTGGAAGCGTACCAACGACAGATTTCCCTTTGCTAAAAATAATATTACTTTCAGACAAATTAAGTTAAAAACCAGCAATATAAGAAAAGAAACTATATGGAGCACATTTTTTGTCACATTTGTAATCACTATTATAAAAATTAAATTATCATACGCACAAAGAGCTAGTTTTCTGTAAACACAAAACTGCATATCAGGTATCGACTATTACACGTAAGTATGAAACGTACCGTTGACTGCTGGACATACGAGTACCTAAATGTGGTCTCCGTGATTAATGTTTCGCTCGCCTCGATTTACCGCGCGCGGTTCAGATGGCCAAATTAGCCGTCGATGCTGAAGCCATAAATTTTCCGAAGCGCCCCCTAAATCGAGAGTTTAAAGCCTACATTTCCAATACCCTAATAATAAATTCAGTCACTGACGTAACTGCACTTAGTTGATTGGAGCAATTCCATATGGATTAGAAAGTGGAAAATAAAGAATTGTTGACATATAATATAAACAATATATAGCACTTAACCCATATAATATCTTTCATCAGATATAATTAAAGAGAGTATTTTAGATATCAAAAAACTTATCTTAATAAAGAATAACCTCGTATCGCGGTATAATAGTATAATTTACTTACAAATAATCACTTTTTTAACATTTCAGCAAGTAATTATCTGCTTTACCATGTAATCAATTTATTCGAACAGCACTCTTAGTTACAGAAGAAATTCTGCACAAAATTGGGCTAAATTATGCGCCAATTAGGGACGGACGCAGTAAATTAGGAGTTCAGGTTGTTTTGTGAAAATGTCCGTTTGCTCTTGACAGAGCCTACGGCGGTACTGCCTCTGGCTTATTTGAACAGCGGTAAATGACTCACAACGTTATAAGCACAGAATTCTAATTAAAACTGGACAAGTCTCGAACTTCATATCAAAGAGAATTATCCAATACCTATGTACATATATAGAACGAGGGACGTGTGACACGGAGTATTAAGAAATTAATGAACAATTGTGTAATATACCAATGTACGAATGTATTACCCAGACCAAATATAGATGGGTACCAATAAAAAAGACCCGGGAAGAAACATTAAGTGTTCCGGAATACATTTTTTTCAACTACAAAATTTTAAGACGTTAATTAATAAACAAGTTTTTAGTTGACTTTAATGTAATGATAACGGAAACAAGAGTAAAAGTGCGTATACTTTTGTTTACTTCTGATTAGCATTTTAAAACATTCATTGTTGTTGAAAGAGTCCTAAACAGTAACTTGGAGACTAAGAAAACTTTGCCGTGCCCACTCAAATAATGTAAAAGTTCTTTTTAAAGAAACAGGCCTATAAATAGTAGGTTACAGATAATAATCAATAAGATCCTTAATTTTTTTCTAAGCTTATTTGTGCACTTGTACTTCATGAAAATATATTTAAAAAAGGCGACAATGCCCATTTCTAACAGAAATTTTAATTGATTAATCTTAGTGGAAATTTTAATATTTACATCAAATATCAAACTTTTCGTTTATTAAATAAACAAGAATTATGTTGTTCATATGTGCACATATTTATTAAATAATTAAACGTTTTATTTCTTACCTCCGTCACATTTGAATTTCTATTACTAGCGGGAACTAAATGACAAAATTAAACACGATTAGAACCGTAAGATGGCTGGCAACCCGTCACATAATGTTTCTCGTGTACGGTAGAAGTGGACTTCGGCGAGGCGCCTCGATTTACGGTACGATAAATGTGTGAGGAACAGCAAGAGTCAAGAGTATCGTAAGAGTAGTTTGTCAGGACAGTCGGGACAAATTTTTACTCTTTTTCTACCCATATAGGAAAAAGACGTGACTGTAAAATTAAATAAAAAATTTACATTAAAAATTATTTATAACTTTGTAAAAAATTGCGGCCAAAACCTTCTTCTAAGTAGTGACCTAGAAAAATGCAGGCTATTCGATAACACGGCGACATCGTCCCCAAATGTCCGCATGAGTCCTTTTTTCTCGTACACAATTCTACGAATCCTTCACTCTACAATTTATTTTACATCGGGATCTCTTCAACCTTTCGACACAGTAAAAACTCAGTTGCTTGTCGAAATTCACGCTTCGTTTTGTAAATGTAAATTGTAGACCCCTTTTGTAGGAAAACCACCAAAAAAGAAATAAAAAGAGCCCACCCCAATGCAGAAACGTATAAAACCCGAAGTGTCGGATAAGCAGATGCTTGAACTATAAGATCCCCTAGCACCAAGTTTTATTTAAATTTCTCACTATTTCCCAGAGCTAAACGTAAAACTTCAGTTCCGTAGGTTTTAGAGAGCGTTTCATTGTAAAGGACATAATAGTTTATTTGTAAGGTAGTTATTATCTTATGATTACAATTTGATTTCATGGGAAATAATATATAAAATATAAAATAAGCTACACATATCGTAGTAGCCAACAATAGACCCGAAGAATATGGTATTAGAAACCCCAGATCAGTACAAGATATGTCTGGATAGACACTACCATCTAGCCAACGAATCTCACCCAGCAATATATGGTCGCGCTCTAGCATTAAGTAAGTAGCTGAGTCTTACATGAGCCTTAAAAGTCAACAAGTTACCGTTTCCGTTACCGTTTACCTAATATACAATAAATACAAGGATGAGAGGATTAAGAATTATAAAGGGCACGGACGGCAAGTCCGTGGAGATAAAAAATTTAAATATAAAAAAAAGTCAACACGTTGGTGAACATTATGCATCGCTGGTATCTAATCTCGAAAAAGATATACGATATAAATTACACTTTCAGTTGCATTTAAACTAAGACTGCCAATGAAATCGTATAATAAATGAGCCGTATAAAGCTTGCTAATGAGGGGGGTGTTACAATTCTGTCTGCATCTATAACTCTATCTGTAATCTGTGCCGAGGCGACCCACTTAATGGTGGCCCATTATCTAAATAGCCAATCTGGGCGTTTAATTAAATTTTGCACTTTACTTTCTCAAGTGTTCAAAATGGACATTTGTTAAATCAGTGAGTCCATTGAAGAATTCAGAATTAAAATACTTTGCACCCTCCGACAGATGTAATAGGTTCATACTGTTTCCCGGGTTCCTGACATTTTAAAGTTCGTACAGTTGTATTCACAAACTATAATTAATTATACGCCCGAGTATTATCATTGTAAATTATACTTTTTCTTTTTTACTTTATTCTTTCTGTCTTTTTGACTGCACAGTAATAATTCAGGCAACATAAAGAACATTTATTTTAATGTTAAATATTTTTTTTTCTCTATCTTATCTACATGTAAACTTAAAAAAGACATAATTTTAAAATGCCAACCCAAAAAGAAATGGAAACAATCGTACACTTGCGTATAAGTATACAAAAATATAACCTACACATGTCTAAAAGATGTCTAAAAGAATGCACCATATATTTTTTCATGCTTGCTAATTATTTACTCGTAGCAAGAATTCTAAGTAGGATTGCCGCGAGACAAGTGACGGGTTGTAAAATTACTATTAAAACAACTGCACCAATCCCTAACTCAATTGCAAACCTGTCAGGAAGATGATGATATAATAGATACCTACCTTTATCCTTACGATTGTATTTCATTTTCTTTTGAACGTAACAATATTCGATATACTCGTAAATAACAGATTACTATGTATAATTATTATATTAATGATGATTTTAACACCTTCATTGTAAAATACGGCCGTGTAAAAACTAGGCATGATATAGTTTTTTATTTTCTATTTAATGTCTAGACAGCTTATTTCCCTATTCCATTTAAAAACTTGTTCAAGAACCCGCATGCAATAGAACCAAGAAATAGTTTCAAGTTTCAATGACCCGCATGGCAGAGATCCTTACGGTGCGAGTACCAGCTACCTACCTGCTACCAAAACTTTTTATAAAACTATCCAAGTTACTCCGACATTATGCTTCCTGAGACAGCAATTATTTATCTTAAAGAAATAAGGAGCCAATGTGTGCCATTTTATAGATCGATGCCAAGTAGGAGTATTAATTTCGCTATTTTGCAAACAATAGAAATTTTATTTGGTTGAAAATTTTAAATGTTTTTTTAAAGTCCGATACAAACGTTACAACTGAAAAAATTATATTAAAGAAAAGTGTTAACTTAACCCACCTCACGAAAAGTGTCATCTCAGAAATATGTAACTTAATAATCCCTGTATGTGTCAGGAGAAGAATAAAATCTTGTAGTATTATCAACAAAATAAATTCTTGAGTGCTAAGAAAGATCCTTCCAATAACACTAAAATCTTACGGAGCCACGGAAGGGTTTGGCAAACAAACGAATGAGAGGACTGTTAGAATTTATTAAGGTCGCTACTGATTTATTTGCCAAACTTATATAATAGATTTTGTTGGAACCAGGCGAGGATTCTGATCACAATAAGCGTTTAGGCTGTGCGTTTGTTGCTCACTGTCTTGTTCTGATGTTAATACGATGAATTAAGTATGTTATAATCTTAATTTATCAAGTTTCAATAAACTGTAACTCTATTTTTAATTAATTTTTTTCTTAAAAACGTTTATCAGATTCATACCGTAGTCTACCTTGCTGGTCAGGCGCAGATTGTTAGATTTCGCACGTCTTATAGAAAATTATAGAGAAGTTTAAATTGCCGTAGATTTTTTCACGAGGCTTTCCTTCACCGGTATAGCAAGTGATAAGCCAACGTGATATTGAGTAGTCGCTGACACCTAAGAACATGTTCAGAATCAGAGGGATGGTCAATTCGTGGCCAGGTTTGAAAAATGCGTTTTTTACACGAGCTTCGTACGAATCGAACCTCGAAAGGCACCAGAGAAAAATCAATTTGGATACAAATATTCGTGAGATGAGCAAATTTGTTTGTTCAGTCTAGATGTAATAAAAATATTCATATACTTTGTATATATTATAATTTGTCAGCTATCTGGTTACCATGGTACAGGCTCGCCTAGTTTGGGATTAAATAGTCGATTATGTGCCACTCATATCGACTCACACATCTTCTTATCTTATCTTTCTTATTCTTATTCTTACATCTTCTTCTTATCTTACATAGTATAAAACAAAGTCGCTTTCTCTGTCATGTTATGTCTGTCATGTCCCCTTGTTCC
>DWUN01002796.1:0-13122 GCA_018249975.1 Passova gellias
CGCAGGACTTCCCAATCTATTTCAATATATAGTAATTTCAGTATTTCTTTCATGCTGCAGTATCACCTAAATGGGAAATGGAACCAAAGGACGAAGCTGTATTAGCAGGAGAACAACTGGCTATGCATTGTCAAACCACTGGCTCTCCGACGCCTCAGGTTACCTGGCTAAAACAAAGAGGTGATTACCAATTATCCATCTATCTTCCCCGCCCAAATTCAACATCAACAGCAACATCAGTCCGTGTCTATCCAATGTTGGAGATAGGCGTCCATCCAGGCACGTCATCATACGGCTCTTAGCCTTCTGCATCCATCCGCTCTCAGCTACTTTCATTATGTCGTCAATGCGCCTGGGAACCGCCTGCTTAGAAGGACCCTGCTCTCCATTTCCTTATACGAGAAGTACTCCAGTACCTGGAGTGCTTCACATACACGCGTACCGTTGGTCTTTGTTCAGCGGCAAAAGTGCTTAGCCTAAATTATAAACAATTAGGTAATAATTAATTTCTTGATTCAAAGCATACTGGTAATGACTGATTATTATTTATTACCCAAAGAACTTTGTACACATTTAGTTCTATTTGTTATTAACGTTTAAGTCTTCTCTTTTTTCAGCCGGTACAGCGTCTGACTACATCCCGCTTGTAAATTTAGGGGGTCGTTTCCAGTTTCTTTCGAACGGCACCCTCTGGATCGAGTCAGCGCTTCCTTACGACGAAGGTTACTACATGTGCCGCGCGGAAAACGGCGTCGGTTCCCCGCTCAGCAAGACTATTTTCGTCGCTATCAATGGTACCTAAATTAAAATGAAAATAACTTCGAAGTAAACTCGTAATTGTTTAAATAATTAATTTTCACTGTTCGTTACATCGCAGAGCCAGCACGTTTCGAGCTGACCTCCCAAAACGTGTCGGCGCGGCGCGACTCGCCGGCCACGCTTTCCTGCGAGGCGCGCGGCGATTCGCCGCTGCGGCTCACATGGTCGCGCGGCCCGAGACCACTCGACCTTTCTACCTATAGGTAACGTACACTTTTCTAGGTTACATCAGTGTGATGATTATGTTCAATATATCTATATGTTCACGCCCCCGACGCCAGCCGCTTTCACAGAAGTCTTTTCCATAACTGACGACACTTCTAAATTGTTACCGTTCATTTCCAGATTAAGTATCTCCGAAGCAAAGACTGATAGTGGTTTAAGGTCCCAATTGTACATCAGCAGAACTGACAGGCAAGACTCCGGTGTATACAAATGCCAAGCCGTCAACGCTTATGGTCATAGCGACCATTATATTTATTTATCCGTCCAAGGTCGGTGGTTATTTAGAGATTTTTTTTATTCTATAAGGGTCATATAAGACATACAGCTCGCTCTAATAATAGATTTTGTTAACCAGAAAAACCCGAAACACCTCAATCGTTATCCGTGACGGAGATCCTGAGCCGCGCGGTCCGACTGTCTTGGAGCCAGGGCTTCGATGGCAACTCGCCGCTGGAGGCCTACACGGTGCAGCACTGCGCGCTGTCCGCGCAGGGCGCCATCCGCGTCTCGCACTGGGACTCGGCCTCCGCCATCAACGTCTCCGTCCACTCGCCCTCACACTCGCATCTCACGTAAGTAAACATGAACGTAAGTACGCTACCTCTAGCTCAATTAATACGGGTCATTATATATGGGCATCCATCCATAACCCATTGCGTATGACGCACTAGACATAAGTATTTGGTGGTCCTCCATATTCGGTCTTAAGCCGTTTGAGTTTAGCGGGTTCCCACCATTTTTCTAAAATAATCAGACAAGCTGGTCGAAGGGCGACTCGAGATACTTTTGCATATCTGTTCAATATTTATCACTTCATATCCATAGGTTGACAAAAAAAGGTGACATCCACTACGAAGCGGTGCTCGGCAATCTGAAACCGCACACGGCCTACATGATTCGCATCGCTGCCATCAATCAGATCGACCGCAGCCCCTTCACCGAGCCCGTCGTCGTAAAGACACAAGAAGAAGGTACAACCAAACGTATTATATGACAGAATGTATAAAAAATATTGATTTAATATTCATTACCGAATGTAATTACACAGTATTATACATATAAACCTGGATAGTTTACCTATACCACAAATGATACAGCTCCATCGGAAGCGCCGCCCAATGTGCACGTAACGCCCGGAGGTCCAGGCGAGTTGCACGTGACCTGGAGGCCGCCGCCGCGCGAAGCTTGGCACGGAGAACTGTTGGGGTACTCCGTGACCTGTACTGAAATCGGTGTCAGCGGATCTGCTCCGAGGAATGCTTCTAGGTAATTAAACGGCTAAGCGAAGACAATCTGAGGTAGACTAGTCATATTAAAGTATACTACATAACAGAAAAAATACCATACGCCCATGAGATACGTGCATAATAACTATATAATTAATATAATATTCACCGCACCTCCTTGGTTCTCGGCGACATTGACAAATGTAACATTTAAATTATATCACAAACAGCAACGAGTGTACCATTGAAATCGGTTAACTTCTGATAACATTTCAGAACACTAACAGTTAACGGTTGGTCGGCTACGGAGCTGAGCTTATCGACGCTGAGAAAATTTACCCGCTACGAGATTAGAGTGAGAGCATTCAACGGGGTCGCGGCCGGCCCCGCGTCTGCGCCTGTGTCGGCTACTACTTTAGAAGGAGGTAAGACTGTACTACCAATATGTCCACGAGTTGCTGAGAAAAAGCCATTAAAATAGGTTAAAATTTTATCGAATCGGCAGCGAATATTGTTATTGTCTACCCTAGTACCAGAATCTCATCCAACGCGAGTGGCATGCTCGGCGCTGTCGTCTTCGAGTGTGAAAGTGTCGTGGGGCCCGCCGCCCGCGGCGCAGCGGGGCGGCATCATACAAGGATACAAGGTCATTTACGCTCCGCTTACCAACAACCACGGTAATTACTTAACCAAATCATTATTTTTACCTTAACTATTTTGTATATTTTAAAAGTAAAAATGTTAACAATGTCACTGTTACAAGCTAGTTCTTAAGGCTCCGATAGAGAAAAAATAAACAAATTAACCCTATTAGTCCTAGAAGACTTTCCTTTTGATCTACTTTCTAACACGGAAATAAAAAAATATAATCATCTCCGATTACGTTATTCGACTCGCCTCGCGTGCGTAATAACATTTCATAATCGTCGTCGTTCACAGCGGACGTAGCGGAAATCAAGCGAGTCACCACGGCCGACACTTACCTGCACACTTTACACAAGTACACCAACTACTCTATCCAAGTGCTGGCGTTCACGAGCGCGGGAGACGGCAAGCGCAGCCCGCCGGTGTACTGCATGACCGAGGAAGATGGTGAGCAACCTTCGAAACACGTACCAAATTATTTTTACCTTAAAATAGCAGTGCATGCACTACGGTACGTTCCCGTTCCTCTAGCGATCGACAACCGTTTTCTAGAAACGAGATATATTGCTTTCTAGTGAGCATAACCACGAAACCAGCAAAGAAGCTCTACTACGCGAAGACTGTTCACGATCCATTTATAAATATGTATACTAATCGAGCATTTCATATTAAGAAATTCATTTTGAAACTTTTAATTTTCAGTCCCCTCGGCTCCTGAAAAGATAAAGGCCTTGGCCTACTCGAGTGATTCGGTACTCGTCAGCTGGCTGCCGCCGGTACACCCCAATGGTGTAATATCACATTACACTGTGTACTACAGGGAGGCAGGCAGGCGAGTTGATCCAAAGATTTATTACAACACCACCCGTTGACTCTCTATATAATTTAAATATTAATAGTTTAATAGCGCTCTGCTGACTTGCTCTTAATGTTTGCTTGAAGTATGTCTACGCTTTAAAAAATGGCAATGTTACATGCCTTCTTAGAAGGTATGGACTAATACTTTTAGTACATTATAAATTTAGAGGTCGATGATAATATATTTTCGTCACATAATGACGATATTGACGTGACTATTCAAACTTTTTCAGATTAGGCAAGCACTCAAGTTTCACCGTAACTTCCGATACGAATCCAGAAATGGAACTGATGTTTCAAGTGAGGAACCTTATGGAGAATCAGCTGTACGAGTTCTGGGTGTCGGCTACCACGGGATCGGGGGAAGGAGAATCGACTCTCGTGGTGGGGCAAGGACCTAGCAGTAGAAGTGCGTCCATATTTTATGCGTCCTTGTTATAAAAATATTTTTGGAAATCTTGTGTAAGGAATTCACCGACCGAGCACTACTCGCTTGTATTATATGTATATTATACACATTTTATAAAACACTACAACGTTTTCTAAAACACTAATCGAATAGAACAATGCCTACCGGTTTGTTAATGGTCAACGATTAAATTTATTGTTATTTATCATCGAGCACGTCCAAATAGATAATTAAAGCCTTTGTAGGTTTAAATAAAAAAAAATTATGATTTCGTATGCATGTCCCGGCAGTTCCGGCTCGGATCGCGTCGTTTGGCGGGGCGCGGCCCGTGCGCGCGGGGCAGGCGGCGCTGCTGGCGTGCTCGTGCGTGGGCGCGCCGACGCCGCGCTCGCGCTGGGCGCACGGCCGCGCGCCCGTCACGCACCACGCCTACTATCAGGTCACCAGGGCCGGCCATCTGCATATACGGGGTGAGATCCACTTACGTATCACGACGCTTTCACTAAACTGTCGTAACCGGTAGGACCAGCCCGAACTAGAATCGCAACTCGTCTTCGCGGGAACGCGAATAAGCAGTAGTGGCGATCAGGTCGTAATCGGACTTAAGAGTTTATGTAATCCTTATAGCATTGCTCTAATAGCTTCGACCTACCGCTCGCTTCTCTGATGCTAAACAACCTAAAAGTATTGCAGTAGGTTTCGTCCAATATAATTTAACAAAATAAAATTACGTTGTAATGAATCGCGTGTAATTGCAGAAGTGAACGATCAGTCTTCCGGCAACTTCACGTGCACGGCTAGCAACAGCATCGGCGAAGATTCTATAGTGTACACCATCTCGGCGATCATGCCGCCCGGCGCTCCCGCCCTGTCCTTACAATACACTACGGCCAGCAGCATCAAGCTGCACTGGAGGTTGCTGGCTGACAACGCCCAACCGGTTTTAGGTAAGACGATTCTCACGGTTGTAGATGTACCGCTCGAGCATGTGGAATATTTTTCTATCAATATGACCAATATGATCAACATGATCTTTATAAAAAATTGAAATAGGTATCAACATTTTTGACTTACCATTAGGCATGAAGTGTAAAGGATGCGAAAATATGATTTATTTACTGAAATACGACTGGAGCATGGATTACTACTAACTACCATAAATGCGGACTTTCAGGATACTTGCTGCACTATAAACAAGCATCAGACACGGAGTGGCACAGCGTAGAAATATCCCCAGAGGTCACCACGTATACGATGGATATGCTCAAATGCGGAACAACTTACAACGCCAAGATCCAGGCGCAGAATAAAATTTCTTTGGGGCCGCCCAGTGAGATCCTGACGGCGAGTACCAGAGGTGGACGTAAGTGAAAACCTGTTAGGCAAAACACATCCGGAACACCAAAACATTATAATCAAGAACATTATCCCAAAATTTAAATGCATACTTTAATAATGGTAATAATTATATGATAATTTATCCGTATCTTATGATTCTCATTTCTTCTTTTGATGCCTATCTGTTAATTATAATTGTTTGCAACTATTCTTGTACAAGTACATAGCTATTCTGAACAGTTGTTCTTCAGATTACGTTGTCATGTCAGTCCAGTATATTTATTTGACTGCTTATTGCAGGCCCCAAACCACCCAAAGCTGAAGAGCACGTGCATATGAACGCAACAGCCATAAAGGTCAACTTCTACGCGTGGAGAAACGGCGGCTGCCCCATCCTGGGCTTCCGCGTCTCTTATCGGCGAATGGGGGACGATCATTGGATTAAGGTACGGAATAACTGATGAATATGAAACTGAATGTGACAAACCGTATAAGAATATGTCTATAATAGTAAATGACACGTAGCCAACATATTAACAGTTGTCGTAACAGGCTATCATTTGAAAGAGAACGTTGCTAACGCTGATAGATGAACAAATGCATACGCAGCGTTAACAGCGCTATATAATGCTTTGTTATTGATTACCAAAGAGAGAGGTAGGTGCGAGGGAACACCAAAGGGTGTGAAGGTTTCCAGACGCTCAGAACTGGTTCGCAATTTCAAGAAGTGCATTTGAATTTATGTTAAAACGGCAGGTGGGCGAAGCCTTGAATGCCGCAAGTCACGTGGTGGGCGAGCTGTCTCCGGGGACGTGGTACGAACTGAAGATCGAAGCGTGGAGCGACGCCGGCGCGGAGGAGGTCACACTACTGGCGGACACGCACACTTTAACTGGAGGTTTGGATTTATAAGAAAACATTAGCTAGAAGATTCGATAGTGGTTCCTCAGACTGAAAAATTGTAATGCCTACAATATGGTTCCATCTAACATCTAGTCATACATTTATGATAATTTTCCTGGCCTGTCGTTCTGGTGGATAGAAATAAGAATAATAATTGTAATATGAAGTTACAGCAACGGTCTAGCTGATTACTATAGCTTATGCTTTGCGTGATTAGAAACCAGTAATGTAACTAGTGTAATTTGTCTCAAAACATTATTTTTTCTCCCACCAGGTCGCATACCCCCGCCCAGCTCCGCGACGGCCACGACGGGCGTGGCGCGCGCGGCCGGGCTCCGCACGGTGCTGGTGTCGTGCGCGGCCAGCGCGCTCGTGATCGTCGCCGCGCTCGCCGCCCTGCTGTGCTTGCTGCACGGCAAGCGGAAGTGAGTTTAATGGACTATTATGACTTCATACCGTTTTCTGTTGTCTGAATCTCATTTGAAAATAATTATTGTAAGCACTATTTATAAAATATTATTTATTAAAAAAAACAGTTATTTCGATTAGATCGATTTATAATGTTAACTGTTTACAGAATTTAGTGAACGCTAGCCAATTTATAATCTTCTGCAGATTCTACTGCTTCTCGAGCGACCACTATCTGCGTGAAAATAGAAAACTCAGCGAAAGCAACGAAGCTGAAAGGGAAAAGCTCCGAGAAGGACAAAAGTTATATTCGTCTTCCTCCATTAATGGAAATGAGAAATCCAATGATGACTCGTCAGGTACGCAGAGCTACTTTTTAGATTTGGTCGCTAACATTTAATAAATCGATAACGTCGTGGTATAATGTGACGTCATCGGTCCAGCGGAGCTGTACGAGATCAGTCCGTACGCGACGTTCGGTGGCGCGGGCGCCGCGGGCGGGCCGGGGCCGGGGGCGGGGGCGGGGGCGGGAGGCGCGGGCGCGCACTCGCTGCAATTCCGCACGCTGGCGCGCCGCGACGACGACGCCGCGCCGCCGCACCGCCGTCGCCGCCGCGCCTGCGACCACTACCGATACGGTACGTCGTCCAACAACTGAAAGATACTCCAACACTGTTCCACGATAAATTGCATGCAAAAACAGCTGGGTGACAATCGCTGACTCTCGATGTATTTAAATAATAGGTACACTATTAACTGTAAAGCAAATTGGCGCGGCTCATGTATCTACTAGCTAAAAATTATCATCAGCATAATCTGGAATCAACGTTACTTCATCAACATCACTCTCACGACAGAACGCTTACCGTGTATTCTATTTTAGAAATGACAATAAATTTCAACAACGCAACACATCCTGCCCGGCACGGTCGCCGGTCACTCAAAAAACTCTTTCGCGTTTAAGTAAACGTGCATCACATAACATTCGTAGCAGTTTATTCTACATGACCTCGAGAGATTCATCGCAGTGCACCGTACCGATCGCGTCACGATTGAAGCCATCCCCATCTCGTGGTTCCTCAGACGAGTCAAGTCTCTCGAAATGCTCGACAGTGGAAGCGCGGCACCGCATGCGCGCGGCGTGCGCGCCCGCCGCCGGCTGGCGCGAGCGCTCCGACTCCGACGACTACAGCGACAGCGCCGCCAACACCACCACTAAAGGTTTCTATTGTGACAAACTTTTTAAAAAAAAACTCTTTTTACGGCTGCTAATACAGGATTAAACTACTAAAAGTGTCGTAGTCGAATTCGGCTAGCACTATTGCCCTCTCACTATATAGGTATGCCACTAGTGAGGTAGTTCATTTAATATTGTCTTTTAGTTTGAAGCTTTCTATATCCAAATTAAAGCTTTACGCTCGCTGCGTGCAGGGTCCGGGTCGGGCGGCGGCAGCGCGTACGGCAGCGGGCGGCGCACCGCCAGCAGGTAGACCAGGTACCTCCCCGCACCACCCCCGCCCACACCCCGGCGCTCACCCCCACGTCGCACACCCCCACGCCCTCGAAGGCTCATACATAGTAACGCGACCACCGCGCTTCCTGAATAGCACGGGACGTTATATGTCACACACCATCGCACACCACACCGATCCCACTAAAATTAATGCATTCAATTGTGACCTAATGTACGTATTCTTCGTATTAAATTGTCTTTTACATTTCTGAAAATCATCATTTTCATTTCTGAAAATATGTACCTAATTACTAAGGTGCATGTTATACTTTTACTAAATATACTCTAAGCTTGCTTTATTCCGACAATAATTAGATAAATAAATTAATGGCACACGTGCTGGCGGTTCTAAAAATGGAATCATTTAAATAACCTAAAGTACTTTCATCACAGTGGGGGGCAAAATGGGAGCGACGCCCTCTCGGGGAGCTTCGCCCCCGTGCCGCCGGATATATCATCGTTAATTGATAAGTAAGTGTTTTCTAAGTACCTACGGTCTAATTACTGCTATCAGTAACGGAAAGAATTTCTCTTACGAAGGGCTGCCGTAACTAGCGCATGTATTTTTAGTTTGTTTTTTCTTCGCACTGCAGAAAGATGCTTCCTTTTGATATGATTATCTTTCGGTTTGAAGATTGACGGTCTAAAACAGATGAAATTCAAATAGGACAGATACTAATTAGTAATACTAAACACATTCCTATTTTTTTTTTAAATCCACCTTTTTTATTGGTCCACTGCTGGACCGGGTTTCATTTCATAGGATTTAGGCCATAGTCTACCACGCTGACCGAGTGCGGATTAAAGAAGCTTACCGGCCTAACATTAGTAACAGTCCTGTTCCTATGGCCCTGTTATCAATTAAGGCTCGATGAATTTCTTATTTACAAGGTATGTTTAGGTCACACGAAGAGTTCTAAACTGCAGGGGTGTACGAGCTCTGTTGTAATGTCCCACGAACGACGACAGCCACCCGGCTGCCCAGTATCGACCTCGGGTCTCATTAAAAGACTAGCAAAAATGGCACAGCACAGGTTATGGTTTTATCAAAACGAGTGCCGAAAGAATATTTTTAAGCCGTTATCGTAACAATTGGAACCATACCAGATGCGGCTAATTAATTTCAACATATGTAGTCAAATGCCTGTGTCTTAAGAGCCCAGTGACTAACATGACATTGTCTCAATTCCAGGTACCAGCAACGAAAAGAGCAGGAGCGTAGGGAGTGTACTATACATGTGTAACAGTTGTATCGCTGTTGTAGATTTTGTACTGCGTAACGTTTGCCAACTCACCGATACCCACCCGTCTGACTGTCGTCTCTTTACAGGCTTTTATTTATTTTGTAAATGAAAATCTTACCTTTCTACTATTAATATGCTCAAATTTCTTGCAGTAAGACAAAAGTAATCATTGTAAATACCTTATAGCTGACATGGTTCTGGAAAATTCTCCGCGCAACATTCTTGCATCCTATTTCTCGACTGACGATTTAAGACATGATTAACGTTTGTAAAGCAACTTTTTCGACTCGACAATGCTGGCCAAAAAAACCCATAATGTAACTTGAAATACTATTTATTCAATACCTTGAGGTAAAGTCCAATTGATGTTTTCATGTAACTAGGCAGTAGTGCGTAAATGCGCTAAGAAAAATCGTTTTAATTTTTTATAAGTATTGATATTATAAAAAAAAATGGCTTAAACAATTTTGTGATTTCGTCCTAAGAACAATTCCCCATCTGCTTAGGTGTTAAGAATATATTGTTATAGATGATATTTGAATAATGTGATTTATTTAAATGCCGTTAAGTGGGACAGTTTTAGATTTTAAAAGTGGTAACTACCTAAATAAATTGTAAATAGTAGACAAATATTAATAGGTTAATGACTTTGTTTGCTGTGAGAAATGGTTGATGTCATTAAATGGCAGTGCATTGATATTCAAGTTTAAAGCCAACTTTATTTTATAACCCTGCTCCACCTATTGACCTCGAGTTATCTTGATGTTCGAATTTTAAATCTCATTATTATTTAAATAGGAAAAATAAATGACAGAACTCCGTTATCGTTGTAAATTTAAATCCGCTTTTTTTAAACGATGCAACAAAAATTGTTTCCGTGTCGACCACTGCTTGGCAATGCGTTTTGATGATGAAAATCAAATGCAAAAACATTTCAATGTATAGCGATAACAATTTCCATTCATTTAATTCATTGAGTTATTCTTTTATTTCTCAAATATGAGTAAAATTAGTAAAACAACGAGAATGTCACACTAACTGAGTGCTGTTACCAGCGTTATTTAACACGCTACTATCCAGGTGGAGCTTGAGTATTACTGAAACCGGAATACTTTAAAGAATTTAATTTATCTTAAAACCAATCATTACAATTGTAATCATATTACTTGATTACATAGATACTACATTTTTAATTCGGTACGTGTTAAATCTCAGTAATAAATAACTAGACAAAAATATATAGAAACATCCAAACGGAACATTGCAGCTAATCTTTTCATGCTAATGCTAATGAGAAATTTGAGTAGGTGTTTATAACTGATATTACAGTTTTTCTTTTTTATTGTTTTCAAAGTGACCAAAGCATCTTAGGGATAAGCACGTAAATCCTTTATGCAGTAATCTCGCAGCAAACTGCAAAGTACCTACAGATATTTTTGTGAGCATATGTGTGTTGTATTGTCTAAAATAATTAATCTACCGAGAAATCTTTAGACGTGTTGAATACCACATAAAATTAAAACGTAATATAAATCAGTTTTTGGTACCGTCAAGATAAATCTGTATTGAAATATTCTGCTTACAGGTTAAAACCGAAATATTTCTATCGATCTATTATCGTGATAACATGTCAATCGTAACTGCTCATAATAAAAACGAACCGTTTATAATCCCATGATGTTAGATCGATACATTTAGAATTGAAGGTTTTACCGCGACTCATCAAATATACGTCTAATAGGGTTGTTTTTTTTATAATGACGTACGAATTTGACTGAGACTTGACCGTTTAATTCGCGCAAAAAAGTCAAAAACCAAAACTAGTCGTAACATTATAAAATTTATAATTAAACTAATTAATCTTAACACGGCTGTTCCAAACCGCAAAAGATACATATCATTATAATAGACTGCTAATTTTTAAGTGATTCGTAATTCTTTTACTGTATTGTTGATTAATATAGTTGTTTAGCTATTAATTATACACTATTGTATAAAAATCTTTCTATATACATGTTGTGTAATAATAAAATTATTAATATTAGGACGCAGAATGGAAATAAAAATGTGTGTCGTGGTAAGAGTATTATTGAATTTTGAATTTTGTTTTTCCCAGATCCCATGTCCCAGATCGATCCCATTTCCCATCCCTAATTCCATTCAAATTCTATATTTTGAAGAATACAACAAGCAAAAAACTGTCAACGTAACAACTAGCTAAATGAGAATAGACACAGATGAACCATAATTAACCAACGACTAAAGAAAATGAATGATCAATTATGAGTAGTGAGTAACTCAATCATGAAGCATCTACGTCATTCTCTTTTATCAACGACACTATATGGAAGACACGTAACTACAACACGACAGAAATATAAACATTATTTCATTATACATGTTTGCAACTTGCGCATGTTTAGTCTAAGTGATGCGTACAATGATCGGACAGACGCCGGCCGGCATTGTTATTGAGGGTGTTGGATTGTGGAATATAAAATCTGTTACATCTGTCTGTCTGTCTACGAATTGATCACTCTGCTAACTGGCCAATTCACACCAACTTTAATCCTTCCTGTAAATTCTTTGTTATGCATGCAACAACAAACAGTGGAACGCAACGCATGCAACTATAATTGAAATCCATTTAGCTGTCCGATGCTTTGAACTTGCTTCTTCTACATCGGTTTTCTAAAATTACCCATACGTAATGCAATTTTAAAATACCTCTCGAAGTTACCATTGGAATAATGTAAGTAATCTGCAATAGGTACCATTTTACGTCGCTGTAAATGGCTTGCTGGCTGATTTGCAAGCTAAGCAAAAAGTAAAGCTGTAGTGAATAATATTAAAATAATTAGCGTACATAGTATATAATTTTTTGACGTCCATATATCTGTACAAATACTTGAAGAAAAAATATTTTAATGAAAGAAAAATTGAAAAAGGAAAAGTACCGAAAACACTATGTAGTAACATTCGGATTAACTTCAAGTCTCTCGACATTCTTGAAATAATTACAATAAATCTGGGTACATTTTATGCAATAAATTCTTTTGTTTCATAAGTTGATATTATCTTCGAAATGCTCCATTGTAAGAAAAAAAATTAGTTTGTTGCCAACCCGTCTTTCAGGTGTTTTTAACCGCTTCTTAAGCATTTGATGAAGTTTAACGGTTAACGGAAAGGAAAGTTTAACGGTTAACGGAAAACTTAACATGCCCTCCGAACCACAGAAACGCTTGTGAATATTTGTCACTAGCGGTCACCCATCCGAAAACCGGCCGCGCCCGGTACCACTTAACTTAACGCTTGCAATCGGTAGCGCGGCACGGTCCAACCGCTTTAAATTCACGAGAAAGTCAAGCACTTGAATAAATCGGTTAAATGGTAAATTAGCATAATATATAATTGGTACTAAACATTAAGTTACAATTTTAATTGTTTTTGAAGTTATACTTCTTTAGGCGCGTTATGAAAAAATGATGAGAGTGAAATTTTAAGATTCGTCACACAAAAGTTACAGTATGAAGT
>DWUN01002797.1:0-13120 GCA_018249975.1 Passova gellias
TAATTTAGAATTTCTAGTAGTGACTCAGAGTCTGGATGCGTGCCCGGTGCATGGCAATAGGCTCACCACCTATTCCAATGTGGGACTTAAACGTAACTAGTGAAATGTGGGGGTGTACTACACTCCTTTGCCTACCCCTTCGGGGATTACAGGCGTGATGTTACGTTTTATAAAATATTAAATAGGTTAGTTAAATGTTAAATTATACTAATAATTATTTTTATTACGACCAGACATAGCACAAGCAAATGTGCTCATCACACAAATGTTTGTCCCGGGTGGGAGTCATACCAACTGCCGCCAGTTTTGCAGTCAAGATCTCTAAGCTCCCGGCTACGAGGCCAGCCAAATGTAATATAGTTAGTTACATTCTAAGAAAAGTCCAGGTGTTAAAGTAGAGATATTAGATTTATACGTTGAACGTTCTCTCCCAGCACCAAGCACGCATTTCTCATACCACGTACACACATAAGTGTATGTCTTGTCGACACTTCGGTGGCGGACGTTCTCACCAGCTGCTATGAACATTTCGATTACGACACGTGCGTTCTGTGTCGGGAGTTGTGACATCTGTTTCACCGTGTTAGATTCGCCTTTGTGACGTCACAACTCACTAGCGAAGCGACTGATGACAGAAGGTGCTCTGCACAGCTGAGCTTTAACACTTATACATAGCTATGCATGTACATATATAGGTATTATATAACATGTATATTTATCAGCTATCTGGCTACCATAACACGGGCATTTAATTTCCCAATTTTGAATCGGACGCACATCAGTTTGTGAATTGCGTGTCAAGATTTGAACCCACTCCAGCGTGGGTAGGTGATATTCAAACCGCAGAGCTATCACTGCTAGTATTAGCTAGTGCTTGATAGCAATGTTATATTACGTTACTGTTAGCGTACAGAAGTGCATATTTTCCTCGTCGATGACCCCAATATGGAACAGAAGCAACCGCGGCATGGCGCTAGCTGGCTCGGCCTCGAGCTGCGATCGACTTGAGATGTCAAGCGGCCGGGGTCAACGAACTGTTCTCAAGGCAAAAAAGCAATTTATGCACGCAGACACCAGCTCGGTGCGTCCACAATAAAAGCTAATACCGCATGCGCATTAACTAAACTGTATTGCCTAATAAAGATAACCGGCGGCTAGTGCTCGTTCACATGTTGCGATTATTAATCGTTCGGTGACGACAGTCGCGGCTGTTTAATCTTATCATGAAATATAGGTAAGTGAGCCATCATAGATAGGGCCATGTCGTAAGCATTTTCTATATTTTTTTCGGTTCACACTCATAAAAATTACCTGTGTCGTAAGTATCACGGACAACATACAAAAACACATACATTGAGACTGAGAATAGAACTTTTAAATTCTGTCTCGCTGGGAATGCATCCCACCAGCTCAAGAGGTCAAAAACGTATTCCACAAGTGCGCAACAAGTTGTTACTTACCATAATCTAACTTCGTCAAGACTCTTGTTTTTACATTATGGCCATTTGTATAAGTCGAAGCCATTTTTTGCTGGTCAACTGTTATTGACAGCACACATCGATTTAAACATGAAAACGTTTGAATCTGAATGTATTTAAATACATTTAGAATTTTTTTATTGTGTGGTTGAAGCAACAAGTGTACATATTTTACCGTTGAATAGTTCAAGCTACTCGTGCATCCGATTTCCGAGTGATCTGTGAAAAATTGACGGATGCGGTCAACTCTCGCATGGGTGACCGTGATATATTTCCACATGTTTCCTTGATTCATAGGACATACAGTCACCCCGGAACAGATCCTTGGCTAACAGTGGGACGTAAAGTGTTGCAGCCAATTTTCACTTTTCAGTCGAAGTGATTGATTTTTTTGTCTTTCCTTGTGTTGTTTTTTAAGAATTCCGGAATCGCTAATGTGAAAAAACCTTGTCTGGAGGTTGTGAGCGGCACAATCGGGCCGTAGTCGTTTGGTATTTAAATGTGCATTCAAAAAGGTCAAGTGCAGTCCCTTCGCTTATGGAAACAGATCTCGGCTCGAGATTTATTGGAATTCGAGATTCTCCGGTCGATAAATTGATGGTTACTGTCGGGCGGCGCGTTCTATCTTCGGGCTTCTTGTTAATTAGTTAGCCTTGTTTACATTTTGTGTAAATCTTTGTTATTGTTATAATAATTTGCTTTTTTCATGCACTTACCATATGACCACACTGTTGCCGATTCGAATTTTAAAAATTCTGTCTGAAACATTCCTTACTGGTATTCGGGAAGTTCTGCCTGCCAACTTATTGGTTTCTCATTGAATATCTCTATCGATATCGCTCTTGTTTGATGCCCCTAACATAATTCAACAACTTATCGACGTCCTCAAAATCCCCTGCCTCAGCTCCATATCGTACTGACCTATCATCTATGCCATAAATTATGCAATCGACAGTATCTCTACCTGAGAACCTACACCTATTCAAAGCTATTAACTTTTTATAATAGTACTCTTCCAAATATTTCCCTTCTGGCTAACATATCTGTCAACAAAAGACCATAATTTTCATGTGACGAAAAATCAGTTTTAAGTTTCATAACCCAGTCATCCCATGTAAGTGCTACTGATGGTTGTCTCTCATACCATTTTTTGCAGTACCGACTAACTTAGCAATAGCATAATGTTTATTTAAATATTATAAATTACCAAATGTTGACTGAAAATTATATCATAAATTTAGAAAGCTAACATTACTTTGCTACTTCTATCGATGCTATAGTTATATGATATTCAAATTTATCAATAGCTGTAATCAAGCATATAATTATTTAATGGCTATTAAAGAATATACTCAAAGTGATAACCAGAATGCATTCATCAAATATTGATTGATTGACGTCGATAAGCTGACACTTTGTTCCGATCGCGATGAAGGAACAGTGCTAGGAATTCACTCAATCTACGAGACATAAATGTTGAGGTAATCGGTAAGTAAACAAGTCTGTGAGGGATTTTATCACCGCTGAAGATAATTCATAGTGCATCAACTTTCAGATAAATTTGCCTACCACTGCTACTTACTTAACTACTGAATTAAAATCATACAAATGTTTACAATTTTGCAAAGTGGTCATCACGCTCGTTATGAAATCGTCCGGAGCAATAGTTTCCGGCACGAATAGTAATCGTAAGGGAAATCACCGACCATTATACGATATTACGTTTTGTTACTTCATTGTCTATTATTATCTTTTTTTATATGGGACGTGCTCTCGGTGGTGTGCTGTAACGTTTTTCAATTTCGTTTTTATCCGCAGTCACGTCCTCGGCCGTGCTGCGTGCGGCTCCGGCGGCCCGAGCATGTGGGTCGATGAACGGTACATTAAACTTTCTTTTTATTTCCTACGCTTCTCGTCCGACCACTTTAGAACACCTCTGGTCATGACTGACGATGCGCTCGTGTGTTTTGTCGGGTTTTTTTTTCAACGGTGAAAGTTTATCCTGTCTCCCACTCGGCCTCATCCCCGCGCGTTCTTTAATTGCTTTCCGTTGTATCGTCGATGTTGCATCCACAACGTTCTTCTGTTCATTGAAAATCGTCTAAGACAACATTGCGTTAACGAAACGTTAAACTATTGACTTCATGTTCGAATTTGACAAACTTAGCTTAGCACTTATGAATACCATTCCTTCGTCTCGTATCCGAATGGCCTGCACGTATTCTTAGTCATCGTTTTAAATTGAGCTCTTGAAAGTTTTCTCATGGTGCACAATTGAATTGACGAACTCAATTGAGTTGCAGGCTCTATCTTTATTCTGGACGTTCGCCAGCCCGGCGATGAACGGGTGTGGGACGTAAGATTCACGTTGAGCATACAAATCTCGATCGGCCGGTGAATTTATCGTCTCCTGAATACCGGGATTGTCTTTTCCCACATAATGCGCTGCTGACATGACTTGCGGATTTAAAAAATTCGCTTTTTATAAATTGCTTGTTGTGACTGAGTCATTTGCGTAATGTTTTTAAATTACTCAAACAACAGCTAGAATATGCAATTTTATTTTGAAACATCTGTTTGACTATGTTAAATTGAAAACAGAATTTGCAGATTATTTCATTCTTTTCACACTTTTATCGATAGCGTTTGCAGCTACTGGTAGTTCTGTATAATCAATCATTGTAAGGAATGCTTGCGATGTGCAGTATTAATTTTTCAGGTCATTGTAAACACCTTTTAGTTTCATTATAACAATCATAGTTTAATAAAGCGGCAGAATACCGTGCAGGCTGTTTCCCTAGCGGCACTCGGCACTCGTGTACACCGTACACGGTACACACTGTTATCGAGCATCGCGTATCTTATCGGCGCCATTAGAGCGCTCGTGTGGAAACATTTGCACAGTGAATTCCAACACGCACCTCCGAGCCGAATTATTTCACGATGACGCGCGCTCGCGTGCTCGCTTATGTGTGTGTTCGCGTGGGGATGTAATTGCTCGGCTGTTTCACAATCGGCCATTCGTAACGTTATCTCGCCGAGTTTCTAAGCGCGATGCCCGGTGTACCGAGCGACCGGTCGGTGCGGGCTGCGGCTCGCTAATTAAGTAGCAAGGTACAGTAGCGTGCTAGAATTGATTACTAATCTGTCAATCGAGCGATGCGAGAGTGCTCAGATGCAAGTTGAAATGGAAATATTCGGTTTTGTAGCGATAACTTGGATTGCTTGCTGTTATGTGAAGCAATCAATACTATTTCTTAATCTCCTTGATGTACCTTTCGATGGATTCATCTAATGCATTGTGTAATTGTGTCGTCATCCATTGAATATCTATTAGTCTACAGAACATTATTAGACTTCCTTCCTCGAGACCGTTATGCGCTCCTCTAACAATTAATCTCTTCGCATTTCAACCCACATTTCTACCTTTTGTTTCGGATTTCGTTCCGTCCACGCTAAAACGCTTCATAACTATCTACCATTCTCTATGAAACGGAAGCGAATTAATTCCTATGTTCAACCAGCATATTAAAGATTATTATTT
Source organism: Passova gellias (assembly GCA_018249975.1). Lineage (NCBI taxonomy): Eukaryota > Metazoa > Arthropoda > Insecta > Lepidoptera > Hesperiidae > Passova > Passova gellias. The sequence continues at coordinate 5,023 of DWUN01002797.1, forward strand.
AACGTACAATTATTAAATCGTATTCTTTTATCACTGTCTTCTACGCGTTTACATACATTGTCTATTAACATTTGAACAACTTGAAGTTATTTTATTAAATGATCTTTTCCTTATCCCGGGGCGTCCCGACCGCGCCGCAAATGATCCGCTGTTAATATTTCCATTAGTAACACTAATAGTGATCGTTTCAGTTTTCATCCTCTCCTGTTCTTTCCTCATAAATGTGATTTTCATAACGAATGCACGACGCAGTATCTCGCAACGGTTGCTCGAAACCTAAATTCGCTCTGTGAAGCGTGAAGTATTATAACTGTACGCCTGTTTAGTGAGGTTACCGTTAATATTTTCAGCTTATTGTGTTGCTGGCGGCCGCTTATTGTTTACTTCATTAAATATCTATAGTGTTGGAGATTCGAATTGATTATTATTGTTTATTTATTATTTGTTATTTATTATTTATTATTTATTATTTATTATTTATTGAGTTCTGTCGATGATTTAGTATGATACAAATTGTTTACGGCAGTTTATTTTTGCATGTTCCTATCCTATAGCTGTTTATGTTCTCTCACTAGTGTCAGAATTTCACCTTTCAACGAACAAATATCATAAGTGTTAGCATTTGTAGTAAAATTATTTCTTGCAAATTTCTAAACGTCTCTATAGCTTACTAACGTATTTCGAATTCCAACGGTGGCCGACTCATCATCGACCTATCAAAGCTTGATAGGTTTTTCGTTTAAATGTTATGTTCTCGATAACATTGTTTATACGTAGTCGATCTTCTGCCATTCAACTATTCTATGTAACTTCTTACAAAATATCATTTCGAATCGGCATACGCATATATAAAGTGGCGTTCACACGGCGCGGCGACGCGTGACGCGCGTCACGGGACGTGGACGGTCGCCGCGCGTGACCGTTCCGTTGATCGGCGGCGGCGGCGCGGTAGCGGCGCGGTGGCTGGGTGGCTCGGTGGCTCGGTGGCTCGGTGGCTCGGTGGCTCGGTGGCTCGGTGGCTCGGTGGCGCGGTGGCGCGGTGGCTCGGTGGCTCGGTGGCTGGGCGGAGTCGCGCGCGGATTTTGTTTATTTTCCATACGTATTTCACAATTCGCTTTTGGAGCGACCGCCTTGTGTTTCGCTTCGCTGGCTCTCGATGTTGACTAACTGTTGATGGTCACGGCTTTAGTTTTTATTGTTTTAATTTATTTCTCAATTCATTGCTGTGTTGCGAGTACTCAGCAATTTTAATTACTTCATTTACAAGGAAAAGAAAAGTTTGTTTCTTAGTTAGTATTGCACTTTATTATTTTCTGTGTGCTTTTATGTCATGATGTTAGAATCTAGAATTTGTTATATAATTTTAATAATACCTAAGTAAATTAACGGCGTAGCTTTAGAATGTGATTAATATAATAACAATAATCGGGACAATTGCACACGTGGCGATTTCATCCTCGATTTCATTTCATTTCATTTCAACTTTAATAGATACTTTATAATATAATATGCTCACGACACAAATATTGATGTATACTCGTATAACATTGTTATTTACATCAATTACTTTGTTATTCGATTGTTGCCAAAAGCCGGTGTATTTTTTAAAACGCTATCGTGATTTGTTTATGATGCTATAAGAGAGATAGCAGACTTTTAATATTAGCGTGTTGTCTTTGTTCGTTTGTTATTTGAATATTGATACCCTGGTAGCCTATGGTGAAATAGGTATGTGTTGAGTGTTGTGCACGAGGTCGGTCACAGACGCGCTGCTACTCTTGTAGACGGATACTTCTAGCATACAGGTGGACCGGCATCTAAATCCTTCAGATCAAAACAGAAATTCTCGTAACAATTGTTTCGCGATATAAATGGGTGTAGCGGTGGACTCTTGGACTACATTGTCTACATTGATTTCGAAATTTCGTAGAATCTTCAAGAACCCTCCATTAATATCCGCGTCTTGTAACCGCACTCAACAATTCTCTCGTAATAGCGGGCCGTAGGTTGAGAGCACCCGAGGACTCGTATTGTGCAAGTCACTTGTGCCCAATAATCCGCCACGCACTGCTCTTCGACAGCTAACAAAACATTGAATTATCTCGCTAAACCTATGAACAAACTCTCAACCTGCATGAACGACACGCATTCTGAATGTACTGATGCATTTTGAAAGCGTCTGTTGCCGACTGCTTCTAAAAGGATGAAGCAATTAGTTACATATGTGAGTGTGTAGATATATGTACGTTTTACTGCCCCGGCACCGACTATCGTTTAATTGCTTAAATAAGAATCAGATGACCGCGTCGCATTCATTATATATCATAAAAGATAGCGCCCGACCCCCCTTCCGTTAACAAAAAGGCGCTCTTATGACTTGCAATCGTTTATGCCGCAGCCGTGAACGCCAGCGCCGCGGCGTCGTCACAGTCCCGTGCGGTTAGAAAGCGCGTCGCGCGCCGGTCCACCGAGCGTGACGTCACCGCCGCCCGCCTGCGCCGCGCCACTGACCGAGAGGCGGCCGCGCGCGACCGGTGTACAACCGCCTTTACGACACCTCGCCGTGCACTGTTGCCGGTTGTGATTGTCGAAACGCGTTCAGGGTTGCGTCGCGTTGGAACGTGGACAGGTTGTCGTGCGTCCTGCTCGCTCGCACACTACTTAAAAGAGACGGAAATTATTTGAGCTTTGAAGTTTTTTAGCGAGAATCTCAACAACGAGATATGAATTCATCGCAACTAATTGAGCGAAGCATTCATCCATAAAGTTTGTTAAATAAAAATCCTCACTCACAGCTATCCGATCGCAACTACCGAGGCCTGTACCGTCGTAACACCATATACATACTATATAATACTTGTATACATAGTTTTATTACACCCAGATACCGATCAAATAAATGTACACATTGAACAAATATTTGTCCTAGACGGGAATCGAATAAACGACCTTTGCTTTAACAGTGACAGTGTCTTCCCACTACCCGAAGAGGCCAGTTGCCAAATTAATGATTCATGTCGATACATCTTAACTGTATAACTTAATTAAACTCTACAAACTTAACGTAAACTCTACGGAACCATTACGATTCGAACCCCCTTCGCTCCAGTTCAGTTTTCCGTCTACGGTGGCAACCGTTCGCACGCTCGTTCGATTTGCATAAGAAATAATTTACGTGTGAACCGGTGTGATATCACCTTTACATTGTAATATACTAAACACACTCTACAAAGAACTTGTGTAATTTTCAGTAATTATACAGGGTGTTACATTCTTATGAATATTTTAATAATAAGATGCGTATCGTGGTAGATGTTATTTTTTTTGTATCAATGCAATCTTGGAATTGTTAATGTGGATGTAAATAATTCAATTGAAAAAAACACCTTTTTAAGACTAGCGTTTTTTAAATGCTCTTAAAAAGAAAATAAATTTTAAATCTAAAGTAAATCTTGTCTCTAACTATTAGATCAAGCCAGTCAGTAATAACTATAATAATAACTAATAACTGCGGAAAATTCCACACAGGGCTATTAGATTCCAAATTAGGCAATTGAATGCCTGCGTAATACATACGTAGATAGATATTTTTACGATCACCAGACGCGAAACAAACAAATGTGCTCGTCACGGAAATTTATGTCCTGGGTGGGAATCGAACCCACGACCTCCGGTTTTGCAGATAGGTCTCTAATTACTCGACCATAAGACAAATAATATGAAACAGTTTTCTAAAGAACGTATCTATACCTATAAGTGTACTGTATTTGCTATTTCAGTGGACGCAGCCGTCGAGGGAGTTATGATGATCCCCCCACCACCACCCTCCCCCTGTGAATTTTGATCGCACAATGTGCGCGAATGAGGGCCGCGGGGGCTCGGGGCGTGGGTCGCAATGATTTCGGATCACGGTTCGGTCGGGCGCGCATCTGCCCCCGCCGCCCGTCCTTCTGTACTACGCGGTCAGAATTTCGTACGGGCGGACGACAGAGACGGACTTCGATTGGACGGCATAATAATAACTGGGGATATTTCCAGACACGGCTAACCGATTCCAAATTAGGAAATTCAACGCTTGTGTGATGACTGATAAACATACATATATATGCGAGTGTTGATCTATGTAGGTGCAGATGGAGACATAGACTGTCCTATCTTGACCGAATTGGTCAAACACTGGCTGACGGGGGAGTCTCCGAAACCGGTGTGTATGCGTGAAGAGAATGATAAATGTAGACGAAGCACGTAAGGTTTGTAAGGGCAGATATTTGGCACTCGGTGCTTTCTGCCCACCCCGTTTGAGACCGTGTGTGATGGTATAATAATAAATAATATAATCGATGCCACATGTACTCATGGCCGCTGGCGAAGCTCTTTCCCGTCGTCGTATCGGGCTAATTTACTCGATCGTTTCGTGCCCACGCCGCTTCAATCCACGACGACGGTATAATTAGGATTTGTTGGCTACTTTTATTAGCCGTTCATGAGCTTCACAAATCGCTTTACGTCCCCTGTCCGCTGAAAGCGCTGTTGGCAACGATATTTTCGTCACCGTATATCTCTTTCAAGTTCCAATTTTCATCTGTTTCATTGGGTACCACGTGCCCGTTTATTGACCATCTTTTAATTTTATCGCCTGCGTGAACGTGAAACATATTCGCTACGTTAAAGCCGTCTTTAATGTTATTACCAGATTCACCTGTTTCTTTAGTCGGCGGTTGATGTGGTATACTTTTTCACTTTAAAATCTCATTTATTATGAGAAATTATTACTGGCTTATTGCTACTTACCTGCCTACGTTTTTCGTAAACCTCTCAAAGTTTTTAATACCGCTCGAGACCAGTTTCAATTGATGTTTATTCGTTTTTGTTTTATGTATTCCAGAAATGATTTCATAAAGGAGATACTCGTAAGTATTTGTTTAATGTTACCGCAATTTACGATCGTATAGCGTATGAATAAGATGGTGTTATAATACGAAATTCCTATGGTAAAACCGAACCGTTGCGTAATGTTACCTGTTATATAAAATACCTGTGGAAATTATGCATTATTCAAGTGCATCGGTCATGTTGCGTTTACATATGAACTCACCTTGCCTGATATTGACTTGGCAAATGTCACGTTCTTTTTTATTATGAATCGAGTATTTGTCACTGACAGCTGGCCTTATGGAGATATTGTTATGGAAATCTGGGACGAAACTCACCTAGATCCACGAGGTAGGAATGTCACTCTCTGGCATGTCATGGGTTAGTTGTTGTAAAGACGATTCGTATCTCATTAACTAGACTGATGGAAACCAAGACTTTCCTATCTTGACCCAATAGCTCAGATACTGGCTGATACAGTAATCTCTGAGACTGATCTCTGATCTCTGATCTCTGAGACTCAACAGGTTAGTATAGACCTATTTAGAACTCTGTGACCTCTACCTATCTCTTCAGGGATATGGCGCGATGGTAATGATGTGAACAACAATTGGTCTTGTTAATATTATTCTTATTAATATAGGTTATAGTTGTCTGAATTTGAAGTTGAAGATGGTTGCATTTCTACTGTTGAGTATCGGGATGGTCGCCTAGCGGACATCAGGTGAAGGACCGCACACCGAGATGTTTGTTTACAAAATCCGTACAAATATCGTGTTTATATATTAATAAACCGTGCTTGTACTTGCGTCAAACGCTGTGTGCGTACATTTTTAGCGTTGAACCGCGAATAAACCTATCCTTTACATGCGAATGAACACCGTGCGTCATATCTCTTGTTATATACACGGTACACATATACTCGTATGTATATTATGTTATCGCGTGTGCCCATAGCATTACCGCGTGTACTCCGATTGTTCGCTCACGACTTCCTTTGGGTCAGCTACTCTCAAAGTGTACTCGAAGGAGGTCTTTAGTTCCGTGAGGCCGGTGCGAGGGCTCCGTCAAAAATTCAACATAAAGAACCACAGTGGTCAATCGTTTCGATAATATCAGAAAATCCGATTAAAAAACATAATTATTTTTCGTATTACTTTTTTGATTTTTCGATATTGTTCCGTCGCAGTAAATTTTGAGAACCGCTGCTTCAGGTAATTGCACCGTGTGCGAAATCGTGCAACGCTAGCGTGAACAATTCGATCTCAAGAATGTTCTAAACTTTGTTATGTACACTTTGTGTGTTTTGCAATAACTTTACACAACGAACGGGTGACTTAACCTGGTCCTTTGGTCCAGTCGTTTTTGAGATCGACACTGGGGTTGTACGTTCAATTACTCGTGTTATTAACATGGGTATTTGTACAGTTTCTTAGTATAGAATTATCTATGTATGTATTGAGCAATGTATATACTACATATATATTTTTAACTTGTTTTGCAAATTTTACACCAAAAATTAAATCGAATAATTCCAATTGCTTTCAAATATATGTGTCAAAAATAACAACAGATCTTGAAGCATAAAAGCGTCCAGAAATTGTTCAATATGAAAATCCCGCGTTAAGAATACAAGCGGTACAGTCCGGCCCTGCGCCGACTACGGCTCGGCGCTGGCATGACGTAGCGCGGCCGCCGCCGCATGCTGATGCGGTGGACGCCGGCAGCCCCGCGCTGCCGCCGCGGTCCTTGGGCGTACGCGGCGAGCATCCGTAGCGCCTCCGCCGGGGAAACTGCTCCGTGGATAGTAAGAGTGCTGTGCGTGTGTGTGTGTGTGTGTGTGTGTGAGTGCGTGTGTGTGTGCGTGTGTGCGCTTTTCGCTTTGTTATTCCGTTATTATCGTCCGCGTGCTGTTGTGGATGTGTTGCGTGTTGGCATCGACGGTACGCGTTGCTTCGGCTTACTGATTATCTTCAGTGTATACTGTATACGACACTGTATATGTATATTGTATGCAACGCAATTATTCAAAATCTTTATTGTCCTATTCGGCAATTTTATATGTAGGTAGTGTAATACGAAGTGTAGGTATTGTCAAACGACGTTTATGCGAGTATTCCGTAATTATCTTGCATCGAAATGCGCCAGTAACAATGTCAATTGAGTTCGTTATCTCCCCGATGCTTTACGCTCGATCGCCACAGTGCAGTGGAAGCAGTATGCTGCAATATTTGCTTTTTGTTCCCATCATGTTCCTTCTATTACGGGTATGATGTCACAGTTTTATATGGAGAATATGCAGATTTAAGGTGAGATAAATAATTATAGCGATAGATAATTTTTCCACTGTTCTGATAATACCGCATATCTGTTCCGAATGGCAATCAGAGCCACAGCCAGATTGAAAAAACTTCTTCTAGTGCCTCTCCAGCGAATCGGGCTTGCAATCAGTTTCCCATTTTATTTTTATTTGTTATAAGGACTTTGTCGCTGAGCGACCACTTCGTCACGTAATTCAAACTCGAACAAATTATAACAAAAAACAATCTTAGGCACAAATATACAAAATTAAGTTTTACATAAAGCTAATTGGGCTACGTCAACCGGCAGTTTCACCACCTCCGAAAATGGAGACTCCAACACGAGGTTTTGAGAGGTTGACAAAGTAAACAGTCCGTTTATCTCACGCGGGCATACCGTTTGTATTTCGCTAGTTGGGTGCGTCGCGCCGGCTCTCAGACAGCGCGGGACCACGCGCCCGCCTCGTGCTCTCGTGACGGAGCGGTGGCGTCGACGCCGCCGTGTTTATACCGCGATACCGACTCCCCTTATCTCTTGGTCGTGCTCCCACTTCAACGATTCCAGCTATCCGTACTTGCTTAATATAAATATAAATAATATAAACGGGAAAGTGTGTTTGATTGATTGTTTGTTTGTCCTTCTTTCACGTGCAAACGGAGTGACGGATCGATGTCACTTTTGGTACGGAGATGGTACGGTCGGAGAGTGACATAAGCTACTCGTTTTCGCGAGAAAATATCGAATTTTCACAAGAATACACGTTTTGATCAAATAAGCCCTACAGATGGCGTTACGGGCGCAATAATGGTATGACGTGTGAACTGCGCAGGCGAAGCCGCGGGTAACAGCGTCTTTTTTCTTTACATGGTATAAAACAAAGTCGCTTTCCGCTGTATGTCCCTATATATGCTTAGATCTTTAAAAC
>DWUN01002798.1:0-13110 GCA_018249975.1 Passova gellias
CTTGTAGCTTCAAAAACAATAAAATTATTTCTGAAATCAAATTATATATGTTGGTAGGAATTTTGAATTGAAATTGCACGACCAGTCAAAATGACTGGTTTGGTAAATCTAGTGTTAATAAATAGAGTGATTCTAGATGAAGGTTTATATGTACAATAACATACATTATATAGTAGAGAAATACTGTTATAATTTACATGGCAGAACAACGTTTGTCGGGTCGGCTAGTAGTTTTGATAGTTTTAAAAAAATATATTTTTTTTTTCTTTGAACTTTTATCGATTGTTATTGACGTGAAGTGAAGTGAAGCGAGAGCCAATTAATTGAACTAAGAACCCCTAAAAAGTACCGTATCAATAGTAAACATGTCCAAATCGGCGTGCAAAAAGCACTTTACCTGTCCCTAACTGGCTCTGAATCAGATTACCTTCGGCCAAACTTCTCCGTTGGGGTGTCGCCTCTGCACAGTTAGTTCATGTACGTACTCATTACTACACATTGAATAGTTTGAATCGTATTTTAATACTTGCTGCGGTGAGTTCTTAGAAAAAAAGTTACCGTTACGACATTCTTTTAAACATCTTAATTTTTTTTCCGTTATCGAGATGCCGTTAAACTCCTTTTTTTATATCTGTGAAATACCAAACATTATTAACGTTTTTTATTTAAAAATACGTTAAATGTATTAACTGGCCTTTATTTTCTGACATCTTATACTTAGTTAAATTATTTTATCATATTTTATAAAAGAATTGACATTTGTATGGAAACTACACTTTACATTTTACTCGCTTAAAGAATTACTCGCGATTTACCTTGTCAGGCAAAATACATTTTAGCTAATGTTATTCTGCCTTCAAAGTTTTTGTTTGTAAATAAATTACCATTCGTCACGTGTTTTTAAGATATTCATAATTATTGTTGTCATTTATTATTGACATGCTAGTAAAATGATATTCGTAATGGGTAGATGCAATTATACCACGAGTTATCTCGTATAGTGTTCTATGCTTATCCGATTTTATTCGTATTAGTTCAAATTACCAATCATTACTTTAACCATATAATGATTTATTCTCGTATCATTGCGATTCGTAGTCAAATATTGCAACGTAATGGCTTTTATTTATACGTTACTTGGGCGAGACTCCCCGGAACCGGACGAAGCGTTTCGACAAATCGTTTCCGGTGCAGACAGCCAAGGAATGGAACACCCTGTATGTCGCTACCTATCCCGATACGTATAACTTATGATCATTCAAAACAAGACTGAATAGGCAATTTCGAGGCAAACGTGCTGCCACAAGCCTATTTTACAAGTTAAGAAAAATACGATGCCCAAACGTTAACTTTAGTGGGTCGTAAGATTGGTTGCTACTGATATTTTCAAAATACACTAAAGAATAAAACAATGTATACACGGCTTTAAATTTTTGCAAATTCGTCTTAACGAGTCCGCACTTACGACCCCCGCGTTTCCTCCCCTCGAGAGTGTTTCATCCCTTCGTTACTTGTTATCCGCCCTAACACTATCCGACATGTGTGCCGTTGCAGTGAATAAATTATTATTTACATACGCTTTTCCATTATTGATGAATGTATACTAATTACTATTTACGCATCTTTCGGAAAACCCATTACGTTGCTGTGCATTGTGTGTAGTTATGTAACAGGGAAATCGAACCTACTTAACCACATTGTACGAACTGTTTTAATAACAGGTTTATATTCCCATTTTTATTTGTTCCATTGTTGGTCCGATTTCCATCCAGGAAAATATTTTGAGCGATGAGCAATATTTGTTGTTGGTTTGGATGTAAAATGTATGGATTTACAGGTATAAAAAATGTATGTGTACATGTCTGTATATGTATATACCTACTTATAACCTACCTAGCATGATGATATAATGGTTTAATAATTAACATGATTTTTTAATATTATTGATTATTTGTTATTAATAATAGTAATAGATAGATAATAAATAATTATGAAATATCTATGTAATGCATGATTATTTCGAAGCATTTGAAATTTAGATCCTTCTTGTAGTGATATAACGTGGTTTGCAACTATTCAATTCAACCTATTAAAGAGACTTTTTATCCCTCCGTGAAAAACTAAGAAATAAAAGTTCAAGAACTTTCAAAGGTAATTAAAGCTGCCTCCGGACAACAGATAAAGAATATCAATCGAGAGGGATGTTAATTGGGTGCTTAGCGCGGGATTGGCAATTACGGACCGGGACGCCGGGGCGGCCCTCCTCTGTCGCGCCCGTTTAATTTACTTTTCCGGGATGGCTGTATTTTATCTGTATTCGCGACAAATTTCAACGTTGGTTAAAAACAATTAATGACCTATATTATAATTCAAAGAGCAATTCACTTACTTTTTATTCAACATTTTATGTACATTTTTCCGCAGTTGTCATTGGTATTAATTATTATTATTTACGATTTATATTATTAAAATTAAAACCACTATGTATTAATAAATGGAGATCGCTTTTTAGCGATAAGACCGTCTTTTGTATGTCTCCTTTTCATCTTGTTTATGTCTTTGTCTCTGTATTTTATGGTGTACAATAAAGCGTATTTGTATTGTATTGCATTGTTAATGTAATATAATAATGTGTTAATGATGTTGATGTAAAACATTCAGAACAATTTGAAATATTTTTATGAATACAGATTTTCTTTGTTTCATTCTATAGGTACATGCTATGTCGCGATAATCCCAATATACTTTTTTAAATATCAGTGCAGTTTTATTACTCAGTGAGCTATAATGACCACGGCATTGACATTTTCGATGCCCTGATTCCCCCGTTTAATTAAGGTCGGCAATTCCATTAGCCGCGCCTTCATTTTAAAGAGATTAAAAGATGAACATTGCCTGTATATTCAATGCCTTAGAGCGTTATTAGACTAGCTTGTTGCTTAAGTGTCCATTGATCCTGGTTACTAGACAGCGGGTTGTGGGTACTATTCCCACAAAAGCCAAATATTTGTGTGACGAGCTGGAACATTTGTTGTATTTGAAATATACTTATAATTAGTTTGTGATCCTGATACAATCGTGTGTAAGTTGTTTGAGACATTAGAATTATTATTAATAATAGCAATAATTCAGATTGTCAACGTAAAAACATATTGGGCAAATGAGTGAATTTTATTATTTTTTTAACTCGATTAGTAATGCCGAAAATTAAGGTACCAACCAATCCTCCTACTGGCACTATATGCTTAATAGATGTCTCCAGTTTTTTACTAATGTATCTAAACATAATTATTAAATGTATCACCAACTGTGCAAACTGCTGTCCAACAGAGGAAAGATGCCGCAGCGCGTGTTAACGCACATGATGCACGGTGGCCAACTCGAACACGTATCAAATAGCGAAGTCGAGTAGGCCACCAAGAGAATCAACAATTAAACAAATAAGAAACCAAATTACCATCATGAAAAAAAAATAACATTATTAATGAATTTTATTATAATATGCAATATGCCCTATAATATGCAAACATGTTTCCCAATATCCAAGTGAACTGAGTTTATATCTATTAATGGATATAACTAAATCGTACTATGTGGAACAGAGCGTCATCTAACAAAACAAAACACTATCGACATTGTCACTGAGACAGAACACAGGAGTCATTTATCATTCACCTGCTCTCGTCATTTGCATATTCAGTGTCCTGACGGCATGTCAATGTGTTTCTTTGCCACACAAAAAATATAGCGCGTATCAATAACAAAAGACACTTTTTTGTCTATGATTTTACATTAAAAAATAGATAGAAATATTGAATTTATTACGTGTGTAGTTTGAAAATTCTTTCTAACTTTAGTTTGTAAGTTACCATTGTTACTGACGTATTTAAATATGGACTTTTAATAGATTTCCGAAGTATAAATAACGATAATGATTGCTATTATCAATAAGATAACCATAAACGCATTATATTACCTGTTTCCTTACGAGTATAGTAACGGTTATATCAAATACAACAATTCTGGAGCAAAGAACAGTCTATTTTATTCTCCGTTTAAATGTAATATTTAATGTTTGCCACTGTGTTGCAAACAACATCTCACTTCGATAGGACGACAATATAAAACAACATCTAAAAAGCGAACATCAAAATCAATTCAAATGGAGCAAATTGTATTTGACTCTCTCAAAGTTACTACCTCGGCAAACGTCACGGTTGAAACAATCTTTGTAAGAGTAAAAAACTTTTCATGTAATATTATGTAGGTACTTATTATTTGATTTTTGCGGTTTAGCTCACGGTTCAGAGTACAGGCAGTATTCAAGATTTAAACCTCAATATATATTATAGTATAGATGACATATTTTTTTATTTTGTCTTAGAAAGCGTGTATGCGTCCTAAGATGTATTACCTATGCTTAGAAAAGTCTATTCTAATTTGATCTAAGAAATCCTAGGTCGTATTTGTGGAGGGAGACGGTCGCTGGTAGATGTTCCACCTTTTTTCCGTCTCGATAAAACGTAAGCGAACCGTTTAGTTTTGGCAAATGGACTACATGCGAGTGGTACTCTGCTATTCATTCCAAGGTTCGTTGCGATGGGTCGGCTTTAATCGTCCATACATTCATACATAACATCACGCCAGGTCCCTAACGAGGTAGGTAGAAAGCACCGAGTGCCAAATATCTCTGTCCTTGCAAACCTGACGCGCTTCGTCTACATTCACCACTCTCTTCATGCGTACACGCCGGTTTCGGAGACTCTTCACTCCTCCGTCAGCCCGTATCTGACCTATTTGATCGAGATAGTCTGGATCTCCCTCGGCGCTTGCATCCATCAACACTCGCATTGTATATCTGCTTTGTCGTTCGTTCCTCATCCATTCGTTCCACATGCTCGAACCAACGGAGCATTCCTCTTCTCATTTTCTCATTCTCGCTTTAATCTAATAATAATCTCTAATACTACTAATAATTCCATTCCTGCAGTCCTGTTACTAACGTATACTGACCAACTAACTCTTATTAACACCTATTAACTGAATTCACACTAACAGTCCCATCCCTACAGCTCTATTAGAGGTCCGTTGCAGATGTCCATGGGCGGGGGCGGCCACTCGTGACTGCTGCCAGCTCGTTCACTACTGTCATAGTATTAAAAAAAAAGAAAAGATTTAAATTTTGTACGATTTTTTACAATCAAACGCGTCTTCATTTAAGTGCTTTAACAAGACATTTCATGGTAATAAACATTTCAATGAAATTTTAAAATAAAATTATCTTAAAGGGGCAGGTAAGACTAATCCTAAACAATCTAATCCCCCGACTAAAATAGATCCTCTACATCCTCCCTTCCTAATTAAGATACAGGACGTATTCATTAAACCCCTAAGAGAAAATACTAAAACACTATATAACTTCCGGAAGTGCAATTATGATCAGATAAATAAATTCTTGGCATCAGTAAATTGGGAACAAGTTATCTCGCACAGTGACACGGTTGACCAAGCTGTCGAAAATTTTTACGAAAAGATATATGAATGTTTCGCTTTATTTGTATCACTAACTTATTACAACGATAACCGTTACCCATGTTGGTACAGCAGTGCGCTTATAAAAATAATCCGTGAAAAATTTAAGGCTCACCAAAAATAGAAAAAATATAGTAACCCACGGGATTACGATGAATTCAAGCTGCTCAGAGAAAGACAATATCGCGTTCAAAATCATTGCTTTGTAAACTTCACAGGTAAAACAGAAAAAAACAAAGCATTCAACTAAACAATTTTTTGAAATATGTCAAATCAAAATAAAATAGATCTCACTATCCCAGTTTTTTGTCACATAACGATAGTCATTTCACTGACGGTCAAGATATCTGTTCACCATTTAGTAACTTCTTTGAAAGTGTATTCTCACCACCTATTGTAAATAACTTACCTATGTCCCCATGAGTCCAGCACGGGTAAAGAGGGAAACCTCGAGGCCCGAATTCCCCACGCGCGACAGCGTCGCAGCGTGTGATGATTAGGTAGTAGTAGTACATAACTTACATGACTGTCAATCGGATGTTCAGGGTAGCGTTGCTATCTCAACAATTGAAGTTTCTCAACAATTCATTTTAAAACTACTAAAAAGTCTTGATACTACTACTAACTAGTCCTGCGCTAAAAGTTTAAGTTATCCCATCACATTACTGTTTAAACTTTCCCTTAATCATTGCGTTTTTCCATTGCTTTGGAAAAGGGCACACCTGATTCCCATTCACAAGAAAGGCTCTAAAACACAAATTAGTAATTATCGTCCTATTTCCATCTTAAACAGTATTGCTAAAATTTTTGAAAAGCTAATATTGCACAACAGCTATCCAATTATTTTAAATGGTATTTCTAATACATAACACGGATTCTTGAAAAAGCCCTCAACCATCTCAAACCTCAATAGCTTTACCGAATATGTCCTAGAACACATGGAAGGAGGTGGTCAGGTTGATGTGATCTACACGAACTTTGAAAAAGCCTTTGACCGAGTAGATCACGCCATCCTGCTTTATAAGCTGAAGTCATTGGGTATACATGGAGACTTACTAAGATGGATAAAACCAACCTATTGAATCGATCTCAGGCAGTTGTTCTCGGTGGTTATAGATCGGATTATGTCACTGTTCTTTCAGGAGTATCCTAGGGTTCCCATCTCGGCCCTCTATTCTTCAACGCTTATATAAACGACATCAAAAAATATATTACCAATGCTTATCATCTACTCTACGCAGATGACAAAAAAATATTTATGCGAATACGTACACTACACGACTGTAATTTGATTCAAAAGGACCGTAACCCACTGTATAAGTATAACTTTAATAATAATATCACTGCAAACATTAAAAAAATGTCAATGCATCAGTTTCACCCGTAAACCTAATCCTATCACTTTTTCTATAATTTCAATAACGTTGTAGTCGAGAAGGTCAATATGGTTCGAGACCTAGGAGTCCTTCTCGACTCTAAACTGTCAATGAACGGTCATATTGACGCTATTTGTTGTAAATCCTTACGAAATTTAGGTTTTGTTATGAGAACCTGCCTTCCATTTAAAGATTTGATGAATATAAAAATTGTTTGCTTTGCTTATGTCCGATCTATATTAGAATATGCTTCTCAGATCTGGTCACCTTTTTTTTCCGTTTAAATTGCTAAAATTGAGCGTCCATCCATCCATCCATCCATCAATCAGCCTTTAGATGTCCACTGCTAGACGTAGGCCTCCCCTAATCGGCGCCACTCCGTCCGGTCCTGAGCCTTCAGAATCCAGTGGTATCCCACTGTCTTCTTCAGGTCATCAGACCACCTGGTAGGAAGTCGACCTATACTCCTTTTGCCGAGACGTGGTCGCCACTTGACGACCTTTAGTCCCCACCGGTTGTCGGTCCGTCGAGCGATGTGGCCTGCCCATTGCCACTTCAACTTGCTGATTTTAAGAGCTATGTCGGTGACCCCTGTTCTTCTACGGATCTCCTCGTTTCGGGTTCTATCGCGTAGAGAAATACCGAGCATAGCTCTCTCCATAGCTCTTTGAGCTACACTGAGCCTACGCGCAAGGCCTGTGAAGGACCACGTCTCGGCGCCGTATATCATCACTGGCAACACACATTGTTCGAATACCTTCGTCTTCAGGCACTGGGGTATATCGGACGACAAGATACTTCGTAGTTTCTAGTGTGGATAATCGAATTAAATGTCAAAATTTTAAATAAACCCTTTTACCGGTATTTCTTGTTGCAGATTTTTATATAACTGTATTGGTAACGACAGTCAGTAATGACTAATTTTTGACCGACTTCACAAAGGAGGAGGTACTCAATTCGTCTGTATTTTTTTGTACGATGAGTGTCTTAATATGTAGACCAACTTGAAGGAGAAAAGATCATGGTTAGCTATTCTCTTCGACTAACTTTCAATGCTATAAGTTAATAAGTTATTTTTAATGTCAGGTTCTCATAACTTGGACCGCGGTCATCTGTTCTCGCACACATGTTTATAACACATACGCGTACGCAACTGTGGCACGCCTGAGCCGAACTGCTCACATTATTAACTTTTACTTTCGTTTTACTGTCTTCCACGAAACCCAGCTGATGCTAATTATAATTGGGTGTTGACAAAACATGCCTAAACAAACCTGGATATAATTATATTCTTACATATCCTTGTTATCAGACATTTTCAGTTCACGAATACAAAAACTGTTATTACCAATATAAAAATTAGAAAGTTACAAAGTAGGTATTGGCACTTATTTTTAATATCCATACTAATTCTAGTTACCCTGTTAGTGAAATTCACCTTTAATTTGATGTTAATATTAAAAAATATATTTATATAAAATACAATATCTGTCAGAAAGAATATGCAGTGATGAAAATAACAGAACTGTTCGTCCTTTACGTCAGATGGCTGCAAGCGCAGCGAGGGTCGTTTGTATGCATTTCTCCTCTCATTATATTATTTAACAATTCCGTAGTCTTCAAAGGAGTCATTAGTTTAATATCTTGAGCGGTCTTGCCGAAGAGCAATCTCGTCAGATTATGTCCCCTGTCATCGTCAGGGAATTCTGTCGCCCTTAACATAAACAAATAGCTAAGTCTCTAATGTTTCCAGAGGGGTTTCGTGCATTAGGCGAAGGGACACAATCATCTGTCAGTGAAAGCTAGCAAGTACAAGATGGGCTTAAACTAAAACTACTTCCATCGTAGTGCTAGTTATGGCCAATTTGTTTTATCTTCATTTCGGATTTCCGGGATATACATAGTTCACGCAACTTTTTTACTCGGCATTTAACAACAATGCAATAAAAAATAGATATACCATTTAACAATGTCGCTTTTTGAGCATAAATATAACTCTAAATATGGATTTCGAATTACAGCTTTAAGCATTTGATGTCTAGATTTATGAATAGTTCATCACGCGAACTATGATATTTTATGCGTACGTAATATATGAGATGTCATATATTAAATCTCTACTACAATTGCAAATCGTAAGTATGATATGAAGTCACACCTGGTGTGTGTATCCAAGATACAAGGCGGGGAGATTTGGAGGTAAACATTAGAGCACTGCGGTAGTCCACCGACTGAAATATACCTGTAAGATATATCTTCAGTCGCATTTTACGTAATGTAGTGGTAAGATTGCTTCGAAACAGTTTCTGGGACACAAAGTGTTCCAAATGGATTACAAAAGCACTACACAGCAACAACAAATTTTAATATCTTAAGCGTAAATCGTGATGTAAATCACCACAGTACTTTTAAAACAAAAAGCCTTACTACAATTCTTTTTAACTAGGTTAAGAGTACTGTTAGCACTCTCATCATAATATAAGAGATTTGCTCACTGATAATATAGTTATAATAATATACACTAAAGAGAAGATACGATAATAACATAATCATGTAGATAATTTTATATACATGTATGTATTATTGCTGAATAAACACAAATATTTTTTCTAGTTTTTAAATAAAGTACGGGGTTTCGAAAACCCTGCAATAAACTACCTGAATCAAATACATCTACCCTAAAAACGTATTTTATCGCGTCCTACCATAAATTCACCCCATGATGTTAAAAGTTTACCATGGAGTTTATCTAACATTAGAAGCGCGAAGTAATTTATTTGCCACGTCACCTGCATGGCGTCACTTGCGTGCCACGACCCGAGAAACAATAGCCTTTTTTGCATCGAGATGCCATACAATGGCCGTATGGGTGGCCTCCTATCGGTAGCCGATATTGTACCATATTTACCTGACAGTGAATAATACACTTATGTTCGCGTAATTATTAATTACCACTTATGACGTCATGATTCAATAAAATTGCGTTTCTTATAGAAAATGAACAAGAAAACTGACGCGCGGGCATTTTTCTACTAGTTGCTATTGCTATCTAATCTGAAGCGAGACAACTCGGAGAGTACCTTATATCAGTGTAGTTTTTTCAATTCTTTTAGTCCACACTAGTGACACTGGCAGCTTTGCTGTAAACATAAGTACGACGTAACTGCAATCGGTTTTTGAGACAATAGATTTGCTTTCATGCAGGTGAAACAGGTCATAAATAATTCTCGACAGTATATGTATTACTAATTACTTTTAACTCTTTACAAGTAAACACATATTGAAATTAGTGCCCGTCTTTTCCTACTTTCGGCTATAGGCATATCGATTTCTCTGCGAGATATTCTATTTGTATTGGATATGATACAAAACGATAATTTCCTTTCCGACCCGACTGCATATAAGTGCAACAAGAACGCGTTACTTCCGTTGCATAAATACATTATGGCATGGCGACTGCATATATTTCTGTCTCTAACTTAATTATAAAAGGATTAACAAAATTTTATGAATTTAGCAATATTTGCTCAAAATAGTTACATATACTTATGGCTACATACTCTGGAACATGCCGATATTGGATATAAAAAATATTGGGAGCGGCTTAGGTAGCGACCTCGCCAATGTACGAATATTTTCATAGTACAAAGATTTGATTTTACCAGTCCCTTTTCAGTGAATTCGCATTATTGCCCTAAATCTGGGCGCTCAGAAAGAGGATTTCGTTGGGAATTCAACGCCAACCACTGAAACCGTTCGCTTTTGTCGAGATTCCACAAATCCTACTTTTAATTGTTACCTAAATGAAAGATTGCTTCCTGTGCTATACCTTTCCTAAAAAAAAGCCTTATTTAAATTTTAAATTCTTTTTACTGCTAATCACTGAATCGGATCCTTTGAATTATGCAAGGAAGCCCTTCTGACGATTATCAGTTCAAAGTACCTACAATATGGACGGACTTTTACAACGACAGCATCATCTTACATAGTATAAAACAAAGTCGCTTTCTCTGTCATGTTATGTCTGTCATGTCCCCTTGTTCCCTTAAATCTTTAAATATACGCAACGGATTTGGATGCGGTTTTTTTTAATAAATAGAGTAATTCAAGAGGAAGGTTTGTTTGTATAATATATAGTAGAGAAATACTGTTATAATTTATATGCCAGAACAACGTTTGCCGGGTCAGCTAGTAGTAGATAATTTGCATCAAACCATTATTCAGACGATCCTTGAGAATGTTTCGTTTCTTGACGAAAAAAGTATGAAGCGTAATAATTTTACACTGCCTTAATTGAAGTATGTGGTCGTATATAAAATATATAAAATATTGAGATTGTAACAACATAATAATTGTACGTTATCATCCCTTCGATTAAACTGAAATTGCGGGGAAAAAAACTCTGTAAATCAAATATGGCTTGAATTGCTTCATACCTTCGTAACAGTCATTGTCACAATCGCCTAGAAAGGTGTACTTATTGCATAAAACATTCATTTCATTGCTATATTTCATGCCAACATTATTTGCCGTAGTATTACTATGAAACATTGTTTATTCCTCCATCCGCAATAAATTAAAAAAACACGCATCCCAGCCTAGTAAAATTAAAAGCCATAAGGTAGCCAGTAACGCATTCTGTGCTATAATAAAAAGCAGAATAATGTGCTATAAATCTATCTATACGAGTACATATAACAAAACTGTAGATTTCAATACTGTACATAGAATAAAAACTAAAAAATACACCGTTAGGGGTCTTCATATAGATAACACAAACCAAAAAAAATCATTTTGAAAGTTTTGTCTGTCTATCTGTTGTCCGGCTTTCACGCAAAAACTATCTGCTGAACGGATTTTGATGAACCTTTTTTTTGTTACATAGCTATTAGTCCTCTACAACATATAGGCTATAATTTATTTTTAAATACTCCAAATGCTGCCCAAAGTCACTATTCCACGCGGATGAAGTCGCAGGCAAAGCTAGTATGTTATAAACCCTAATTTATAAGCAAATAGTCTGTAAAAGCTATTAAATATATTATAGGATGTCGTAAATGTAGATTCCTTTTGAATAAAGTTGAATAAATAAAATTTTTATTTGTTAATAATGTTATAGTAAACTACGTTTTAGTTCGTTGGGTGAAGAGTAAAACTGGAAGCTCACGTAACTCTTACCGTGGCATCTACACGAACCCCTTGACATTAACCTGGCATTTGTTATGAAGCTCCAACCGCTTACTGACCCATTGCTGATCGCCCTTATATCGCGCGTTGTATTCAAATCTAATATATCCATACGTCGGTGTATAAATAAAAGTGACAATAATGAAAATGATGATGTAGACGAAGCGCGTCAGGTTTGCAATGACAGAGATATTTGGCACTCGGTGCTTTCTGCCTACCCCGCTAGGGACCTGGCGTAATGTTATGTTGTTGTTGTTGTTGAAAATAATGAATGGCTCTAAAATATTATCTGTCAAATACAAAGTCGAAAACTGTTTATTAACGTCAATAGGTCTCCGGAAAGTGTTTCGACATAAAGAGCAGTAGCTATAATACACTTAAAATATAAGATAATAATCTCCTTTTCAATCACAATAAAACGTCAGCGAATCTATCCGGATTAACGTGAGAGAAATAGCGATATACAGATTAACAATTCTTTTTACTTTATTTCAAACGCGCCGCAGTACCTACATATTCCCGAATGTAGGGTAACGGCGTAATGGAATTTAATTCAATCATAGGCGAGGGTTGCGGTTTATAGCGTTTGCACATCATCCAATGCGATTTTGTTATGGGAATCCTATGCTAGTTTGATGTTTATCGTACGCAGCCAGCCGATGAACAGAACAATGCTCGCAGCATTATCGTACTCGTATACCAAGAACGGAGTTGACGATGTCGATATCAGATCCCTTATCTGAAATCGGTATGGACATTTTGTAAGTATGCCCGCATACGCACATACTTATCGCAGTATCAGACGGCGATCTATGCTTCGTAAACGACTTTGTACGAGACAGTTTGGAAACATTCGCTAAACGCTTTCAGTATGTGTACATACTCGTATATAGACATCTTATAAACCACTAGCTGACCCGGCAAACGTTGTTCTGCCATATAAATCATAACAGTATTTCTCTACTATATATTATTCATATAAACCTTACTCTTCAGTCACTCTATCTGTTAAAAA
>DWUN01002799.1:0-13110 GCA_018249975.1 Passova gellias
CAGACAGACAAAAATTTCAAAATGTTTTTTTTTGGCTTGTGTTACCTGTATGAAGACCCCTAGGCGTATTTTTTTTAATTTTTATTCAATGTACAGAATTGAACTCTTCTACAGATTTATTATAAATATAGAAGATAGATAGATTATACCACCACGTCAGGTCCGTGACGGAGTGGGTAATGAAGTCGGTCAAAAAAGCACTGAGTGTCAAGTACCTCTATCCTTACAAATCTGACGTGTTTCTTTTACATTCATCGATCTTTTTATACATATGCACCGGTTTTAGAGACGCTTGACTCCCAAGTCAGGTTTTTAGGAACTACGACTGCACGCCCGATCGTATTTTTGTTTTATTTTTCTAACAATAGAGTGTTTTTAACAGGGGAGCAAGTACCCCCGGCATGAGGTCGGGGGAGGGCGAAGGCTCGGAACTGGCGGAGTTCGGAGCGCGATGGCCGCCGCCGTACTCGCAGGGCTACGGCTGGACGCGCTCCGCCACGCCGCAGCACCCGCCCGCGCATCATCTCGCGCGGCACTCGCGCTCGCAACAAGTAAGGTTCTTAACATTAACTATTATTAACGTGTATGACTTAGAGTACCAGCGACTTAAAGGTCTGTATATTATATGGTTTATATGGTTATTACGAGTAAGGCTACCATAGCCATCTGTTGATACTTCCACATATTTATGGACGCCTGTTACCAGCAAACGGAACAACACATTTTAAATAAAATGACTATTTACAGCCGCACAATTCTCAAATTAGCTATTTAACCCCAGCTACGAGACATTAATAAATTAATATGATTGACTTTAAAATTTATATACTTTACTAATTGGCCATCTAAATTATTAGGGAGGGATTATTAAAAGCAATGTCGCATAACCCAGTGGTTGCAGGACAACCGACACACGAGCTACGAGGCGGAGGACGCGCGGGCGCGGGCGCGGGGCGGCGTGTATTACTCGCCGCCGGGCACCTCCTACACCATCGTGGAGCGCCCGGCCTCCTCGCACGGACACCACGCGCCCTACACCCAGCATCACTACCCGGGCAAGTTGTCCAGGGCGCCTTACCTCGGTTCCTCCAACATCGCTAACACTGCAGGTAACTTGAACTCGAGAGGATACTTTCGCTAAGTTTTTTTACTTACATTATTCCTTTTTTATCTTATAGTAAGTTGCATGCATTGGGCAGACACGCATACTGATATTTAATGGTACATTGTTATACGTCGCTCCGTTTTCCACTTTTGTTATGAGCGGCATAAAAGGCAACATGCCCTGTACTCATAAAAACGTTAATTTTAATTTGCATTTCCTTCACGGTTCCTCCTTTGTTCTGGTACTTTTATCGTTTTCCGTTACGGTATATTTACGTTGTTTTTAGTAACAGTTCTGATGTGTAATAATATGTAAATGACAGAATGTAAAACTCGTTCTGTATAGTACATTTTCTGTAGACATTCTCATACAGGACGGATGCGAGTAAGTGTGGCGTTACATTTTATTCGTTCAGTTTTATGGTTGTTCCTTGTCGTGAATATTACGATGTTCTAAATAGTTACGTGATGTCATAAGGATCAACGTATTTTGTGTCAGTAACAGTTAAGCATTTGGTTAGCTTTTCTGTTTGTTCAACTAAAATGTTTGCGTTAGAACCCTGCTAACCGCTTAAACGTAGGTAACGGTAAATACATGTAAACATGCTAAAATAATTAGAGATTACAAGGTACTGAGAAAATATTATGAGAACCAATAGTTTTGTCGGTTGGTATTTTTTCATGATATCGGGTATGAAGAGATTTCATACGGTGCCTGGACAAAAGTTCTGCAGTTTAATCAGAAACTTCCGGTACAAGCACTAAGTGAGCAAGCCTTAAGTCGTGGTGATGTAGCGAGCCGGCCGCTAAGATTAAGATCATTTTGCGAATTTGACCGTATACTTTGTATGTATAGATAGACATATGTGTAATTTTCCACTAGAAACCACTGCATAAATATAATAACTTCCGGCTTCAAGCGGCACGCGTATTTAAAATGCAGGAGCAATCTAATTTAGGTACATTACTGTATTGTTGCAAAATTTCAACAAATTATTTTCTAGCAAATGCTATTTGAAAGTTATTGGAATATTGCTTTGACTTAAAATATTGATGCTAAAAAATCATATTCAGAGCAAATCTTTCTGACCCAGATCCACTTTTAGTGAGATTTGAGGTCCTCATATAAAATACCCAAGGAAAATACTTAGTCCTGTAATGAAAACTTTTATCACAAAAATATTTAAGTCAGCTAGAGTACCTACTACGTCTCCATTTTAGTGAGAATTAATATGGTTAGATAAATTGAATATGATGATTGATAAATTAATATAATATCTAAGACAGATTTTTAAAATATCAGCTTTTGTTTAAAAGAGAAATATACAATGTGTTGTGTATTATACAGTAGCGGGAGCGACGAGCCTAAGGAACAGCACAAACCACTTGAGCGCAAACGGGAAGAAGCGGCCGATCTCCCCCGAGCAGGTTTTGAGACTGTTCGGCCAGGGCGGAGCCGCGGCGTTGGGCAAGGCACTGCCGCCCTCGCACCCACCCGCGCCACTGCCTGCACCCTTGCCCGCACCGCTGCCCACCAGAAGGCACTCGCCAGCCAGCAGTCCCAGTAGCACAACACATCATGTAAGTAGTTTAAGTTACTTTAAAGTAACATCATGCAAGTAGTTTAAGTTTGGTTGAATGTGTATCCATTTCCACATTTTTATTATATTCTGATTTCCTACACGATCTCAGCTTTACAGTTCATGTATCTCACATAATTGTATTGAAACGATTAACATTGTTTTTAAACCATTTCAATAATGTACATGAGTCTTTTCGATAATACATTATTTATAATGCCCAACGAGTAATTCCACTATTACGTGGTCTCTATGAACCATACAATTATGAAGCTTAATTATATTTATTAATTAACTCTTAAAATAGTATATAGATGTGAAACGTGTCGGAGTCCGAAAGAGGTTGTCATACGCGTAAATAATTTCGTTCGAGCCGGCGACCGTCGATATTACTACTTTATTCATGACCACATAGTCCAGGTTAGGTTTAGGTTGCGACGAAGTGGACACGGTCGTCAATTTACTTGACATTTTACTATTTCTGTCCTATGACTTTGCATTTGCAGGGGGCTTGGGTATTTCGCGTACGTCATTTAATACATTGTTAAAATGTTCATTAACCGTTAAATATTACTATATTTATTATTGCGCTGTTTTGTCTTAAATTATTGTTTCTTTAATGTGGTGCGAATAAGCAAAGTGGCACTGAACTGTAATAAATACGTTGCGATTTTTCATACTTAACCGTCATTCTAAATGTACAGCTTACTTAAATTTTAACCTAGATAATTTGTTAACCAATTATTTCAGTATGTGCACAACTATAACCGATTACTGCCGCTGTTAAAACTAATGAATGCAAGAAAGACAGCGGGCGCTGAGCCAACGAGCCGTTACGAGGCGATCCATTCAAATAGTGCACAAAATTACCACAATTAATTTGATTGTCTTGTCCTGGGTATTTAGTCTCATGTAAAGCAATAATAGTACAAAAAGTACTAATATCTGCTTGCTGTTCGATTTTCTTTTTCGTATTCTCATTTGTTATTTATCTTGGTCTGACAGGAAGATAAGATAAAATTTGAAGTGCAATCGGAGCTTTCATATTCAAAACGACATTGATATTAAATGCATACCGTTTAAACTAACATTAGGGACCTGTGTTTAATAATAAAAGTGCTAAGGAAATTAAACGTAATTTTTTTTCGCTTGTAATAAAAAAACTTGGCATGTCCATACCAAGCTTTCACGAGTACGATGACAATTAAAAACAGAAAACTCACGTAGCGGTCAGTTGGCGGAGGGCGAGCGCGCGAGTTACAATACAATAACTACGTTGTTAATTGTATTGACGTAATATTTGAAATAGCTGTATATCATTCCATTTTTAAAATTCTGTATGATCTATATGACCATATAATCTGCATGAGCTTTTAAAGTTAGTCATAATCGGGTACCAGTGTATTGTTGTAATTACACTCGCAAGTGATTGACTTAGATTGGAAATATTATTCGAATTATTATTTAGTTTGATTAACCCCTCGGACGAAAATGTGTTTGATAACGAGTGCGTGTGAAACGAAAGCCTAAAGGATAGTACAGTGCGTGATGTGCTGTTATAAGTGCAGTGTGACGTGGTGTTATAAGTCGGGTACATTATCAGTACCAAATTGGATTCCCTCCGGAGCGATGAGGTATTAGATTTTAGAACAATAACATTTTATAACCAAAACTCATTTAATATATAATAATACCTGATTTCGAATTAGGCAATTAAATGCCTGTGTTATGGTAATTCGACTGCTGACATAGATATGTATATACATCCAATAAATCCACTTACACCCAGACAAAAGATACAAATATGCTAATCACACGAATATATGTCCTGAGCGGGAATGAACTCTAGTTCATTGGATTCTAGTACATTAGTTGGTCTACCAAGAGGTCGGTGTTTTAGTAATTGAATCTTACTGCCTTATTGGTAACTAACACCATTTGTAGGGACGTGCGTGGAAAATAGTTAATCATTCGCTGGTGAAGTAGACCCTGTTCCCCTGTTACTGAGGTCGTGTAAGCTGTCAGATTACCAAAACAACTTTTGCCACTTATGACTAATCGGTATAAGCCTACTTGTTGATGTGGGGTGTTAGCCAAAATGAAACACCATTTTGTACGTATATATGAAGTAATTATCAATGATTTACAATGGCAAGTATACAATTATTAAATGATTAGGTAAGAAGGTCGTAGAGGTTAGCCAGCTAGCAGTAGGTAAAGAAAACTTAGTACGTAAATAACCTTTCTACATATATATTTTGAATATACGATTGTAATTATATCCACGATTGTGTACATTGTATTTTAATTTAATGTCAAATAATGCTTCTTTCGCAGGGGTTAGTTTTTGCTGCAACCTTAGTATAGTTAATTATAATAGCGTGACTCGTGGTTTGGACAATATTTATAAAAAATATAAACCAAGAATTTACGTGCGTGACAACAGGGTGGTGGTGGAAACGAGTAAAGCAATACACGTTAGCTTTGTGTGCGTTTTAAAGTTAATTAGAATACATATTGGTTTTAAGTGTTCAGTAAACACTAGTGTCACAAACAGTCCTCTACCAATTAATGTGACGTACCACAAAAAAATAAATAAAAAAAATACTGTTGGATTGAGAACCTCCTCCTTTTTTGAAGTTTGCTAACTACTGTTACTATTAACCGAAACGAATTATAGGAGTGCTGCTTCGCAGGTTTAGAAGTGAATGAAAGAACTTCCGTATTCGATAATTGCTTAGATCAGTTTATCATCAACTAGCACTTGCGACTTCGTCCGCGTGGAATAATGACGTTAGGCAGAATTTTAATTTCCTAGGATACTTCTATTGCAAATAATATACATATAAACTACTCCACGAGGACTAGGAAAATCTAGTAATTAATATAGCCTAAATTGATGTGTAACATTTAAACGGTGAAAGAATTTTTGAAATCAGCCCAGTAGTTTTAGATTATCCGTTACATACATACACACACGCACAAATCTTTCATGTTTATAATATTAGTATAGATGACTGAATATAAAACAAAAGCAACAACAAAGTCTTAGTCGAACAAAGGCTTTGAGTACACTTTGAAGATTCCGTAAGGAATTGTTGATATGTAATCTATTCTAACAATACAAAGCAGAGACAGAGCCGACTGACGAGTAATTTTAGCGCTTACTGCAAATATTCTCGTACAGATTGGAGGCATTTTTGTTTAAAGTAGCTCCAAGGAATACTGTTTTCCATACATTGGCAGTTTTATTGCTTACGAACTTGCAGATGGCGATATTCCAAAAACAATTGCCTCCAGAACAATGTTTGACTCTACGAGTGTATTAATATTATTAATATATACAATAAGATACTCGTAAATGTAAAAGTATATTAGCACTTTTTTTTTATGTGTGTGAGTCAATAATCAAAGAATACGACCTGGATTTGTAAGACATTTCCCACAAATATATTGTATATGGGTCGGAAAGTAACACAGGCTATTTTATCCCGGGTAAAAATATGGTTCTCATGGGATTCTTTTTTTATAATCTTTATATTTGTAGTTCTTTTTCGTATACTAGACGGTGCCGAAGATATTTTTAGATTTGTTATAGATTTTATTTTATGGTAATTAAAATGTTAATTATAGAGCGCTTCTTCAAGACCATAGATGGTTGCTTTATATCTCTGAGCATGCAAACGATGTCGCGGGTTTAATATAGAAGAATTGAAAGCGTTCTGGCAAAAATATTTTTAAATTTACACAAAGAAAGATACTTTTATGTATTAGAGCGTAAAAGCCTCGCAAAGGAGCTCTGTATTTGAAAGAAAAACACAATGTCAAGTTTTAGATCTTGTGTATCTCGGATGTCGGAAGATGAAAAAAAACTTCGGTACTGAAACAAACTTATTGTTCATGTTTGTGCCGAGATTTGTGTAAGCTTTGATTTATTGCTTCCGAAAAATAAAACTCGAGTTGAACATGAAATTAATATTGAGAAAAAATATAAAGTAAAATATAACTCAATTTAGATTTAATATCATAGGACAGTCAGGTTGTGCCCAAACATAGCCAATCTGCATTTTGACTTCCGGGTGTTTATGCAATAGCTTAATCGGTTTCCACGAAGTGTATTTAAATTATTCCCTTAGGCGCTACTTATTATACGAATATATTGAGGCTTACATTAACACGATAGTATTTTGTATGACAGGCGATATATCGTACTGGTGAGCGGGAGCGGCCTTACTCGTCAGGCGGGGCGGCGCCGCCGCCGGAGCCCACCACGCGCACCGTCATAATGAGCCGCGACCCCGCCGACTCTCACGGTTTCGGCATCTGCGTTAAGGGCGGAAAGGAGGCGGGTAAGAGATTAACTGGTATTTCATTCACATTCGTTCGTTCATTCACTTCGTCGGAATATTACTTGAGTATTCATGAATATTAAACACATTCACGTGTATATTTTCGCGTTAATTTTGAATAAAGAACAACGACTTTCTTGTTTTTGTTTTTCTTTTATTATTATTATTATTATATTTCATCTGATCCTCAAACGTATACAAAGTTAGTATTTTATTGCTCATTTCGATGCTGATTTTATTAAATTATTCAAAACATGTTGTCTATAAAAAATAAACAAATTTTCAGAATATAGGCATTAATTTTATGAGTGAGTAAAATATCAATCTGTTTTATAAAGTTGTAATTTTACTCAGGAATTATGTTAACAATACAGTTGCTGCTAGATTAGTAGAAATCAAAGCACCAAATAATGAGAATAGGAGGACGACTCGTTTTTCACGAAATAGCATTCGTCAATAGACACCTTTTACTTTTTCGACGTCGGCTCGAAGCGGCCAGATACACTCGATCGATCGCAGTCCATATGTGAGCTATATAAATAGACTGGTCAAACAAAGCGATTGAATTAATGATCCGTAGGTATTCGCCAATACGATCCAGCGCTTAGTCGAATAACCCATTAATCCTTGAGTAAACTCCGCAAATCTCTTGTAACCCTCACTGTATTGCGTAAGTAACTCAATCTATGTTACCCGTTCCTAATAACGATTGAATTGTGTTCATTACACCGTATATTTTGATTTAAGTACAATTTTTGACTACTCCGTGACCGCATTAATGCTGTATGTAATAGACCTTCATTTCATAAAAGTTGTAAAATAATCAATTATCTATCATATCTATCATATCTATTTGGACGGATCAAATGTTACAGAATATAATGAGTGTATTCGTACTTACCTTATATTTTGTTATGTTTCTATATATTAATACGTGAAGAGGAAACTCTGTGCCACATTTTAAAGTATATTGCGCGCACTGAATAATATGACATTTGGCGTATTTAATGTTTACCTATTTCGCTAATGTTAAAACTAGATAGAAATTATTGTTACTGGCGTTTTATATACCGCTTTGCCATCCTACCTAAAGCTCAATTCCTTTATTTCTCGTATTATTTAAATAACTAGGAAATGTATGCACTGAAAATTAAAAGAATAACATGTTATGATTAATGGTATTCTCTTTGACAAAAGAACGCCAAGTAGTTTACTTTAAAAAAAATCGTTTAATGTGCCACCGACCGCTAGTAATTGATTAAACGGCCACTCTGCCTCAAAGGCTTATGAAAAGCAATGCAATTATGTCTCAGGAGCGATCCAATCTAAGTTCTCGTAATTAAAATATCATCTGGAACTTGCTAGGCATCGAGATTGCTACTAGCGATAAGCGGATTCTAAAACATTGCATCCTCACGTAGTTCGTATTCAACTGGATTGTTTATAATACTTGTATAAGTACTTTTAATAGGATTTTAGTTGTTGGCATGTGATACGTTTATGTACCTGAATCCTAAAGGTCCTCTTCCTCTGCAGGGGACAATGTCGAGATATTTTGTACAAACATTTTAGTAAAAATAAATATAACTAGTATAGAAGCTTAGATGTTTCAAATGTGACATAATTTAAGAACGTAGCTACTATTACGTAGTAAGTTGGTAGTGCCGCCGGGCGAGGGTCTCGACATAAGAGGGATTGCAGCGTGACCTACTCGTGCTGGGCTGTTCTACCGCGGGCTACGGGATAACATTTGTGTCACATTCCTTCATACAAATGTACCTCTCTTTATTGTCATGATAAAACAATTGTTAGATAGACAAATGCAAATTTAAAGTAAATGTATGAGGGTTTCATGTACTTAATGTAGGTTTGTTATTGAAATTAATTTGGATCAACAATTATAAAACAAATGCGAATAAAACTGATATTTTTATACTGTTCAGCCGTGATATTTAATGACAGTTATGAATAATATAAAGCTTTATGCAGAGCATATTTATTATGAAATAATTTAACAAAGATGAAACGAATTTTGGCATAGAATAAATGTTACAAATTAATTGGTTACGACTAAATTATTAGGTAGATAAAAAGTTGAAACTGTTCCAATCGTACATAAAACCGATAACATTTTTGGCAAGCATTCGAAATTCATGTACCGTTACCGTTTTTGATATAATTACATTACGTATTCATTGGGTTTTGATAAAACTTCTATTTCTTAATTGTGCCCACTGAACTATTTTTGTATCTTGGTACAATAGGAAACATATTGTAATGTACGTAATTTTATAGGGGTGGGCGTGTATATATCTCGAGTGGAGGAGGGTTCAGTGGCAGAGCGCGCGGGACTGCGCCCCGGGGATTCCATACTGCAGGTCAACGGTACACCCTTCTCGGGTATATCCCACGAAGATGCACTTAAGGTAAGAAATGTTCATAACGATCTTGTGTTCTTATCTGTATCATACATATGATACCTATGTAAGTCTATGTAACTAAGGTGACCAGACTATTTACGTTCTGAACATTAAGTAATAGTAAGGAATAATAAGGAAAATTGTATCTGTAATTTCTTTACACTATGTAGTGTGTATGACAATAAACGGTTGACCTTGTGGTCAACCCTTCATTGTCAACCTGGAGTTCCACATCCGGATACCGGTTTTCACTCAGAATGAAAAGAATTAGGGTCATCGTCTAACTTGCTAGCCAAGTGTGGTTGACAGACTTGATATCTGAAACAAAATTATCAATTCCTCTAAGTATTTTTTGTTTTCATGCGATGTTATTACAATAGCAATACTCTTATTACGAGTGATATTTAATTTTAAAATTAAATTCAGATCACTTTATTACGAAACCAGTAAGCTTTCAGTATCATTGAAAAAAAACATTAAGTTCACTCTACAAATATAAAGTTATGCAAACTCGACGAGAAAATAGCTTCACCTCTGACCTTTTGTTGTCACTGAGCGACGTTCCGCTAATTTACGGTCGCTTTAAATAATTTCCGATACCGGCCGCGGATAGCTGGATACGAGCGCACTAGCGCCAAAGCGAGCGGGCGGAAAATATAGCATTTTCTTTATTTAAAATCGTTTACATCAATTCCCTCCGTTGGAAAACTTACTATCATACGTTTGCTGCCAAAAGAAAGTATAGGTTTTTAACCGACCCGTGTGTTGCATGTTTTTCGAACTTGTTTTAAAAAGGTTCCTACGAGGTTTATTTATAACTAAAATATGTATATAACTTATCTCGGAAGATATTACGATCATATTGAAATATGTATCTAGTTTCATTTTGTGAACCTCGCTCGGTAAGGCAGCGCCTTCGAAAATAACTTCGCCTTTGACCTTTAGATGTCCCTAAGCTGTCTTTTCCCAATTTACTGGTGCTTTCAATAATTTCCTGATACCGATTGCGAATAAACAGTCAGGACCACAAGGCCAAGAATCCAATGAGCATACGGCACGGAAACAGAAATGTATTAACGTCTTCGAAATCATTCGCCATTTTCCATTATTGATTGTATTAAAATGTAATACATTTCAATCCTAACCTAAGCTACACAAATGTATTTATTTTGCAATGAATAATGTGAAATATTATGTGTTATATAAATAGGTACACGTACCTATTCTTATTGGTTCATATATATTGCTTATCTGAGTTAACGTAGAAAAACATAGAACGTTCACGTGGGTATGTAAGTTAGACAAATTTGTGTATAGCCCCAACGGATGTCCCAAATAGGCGGGCGTCGTAACATGACGTCATTCAGTCAGACATTTACTCCGAATGGATTGAGTTGGCTGTGTTGGCACTGACCCAATTCCTGGCGTTCTGAAACTGCTTTTACGGGACTATCTGTAAAAGCATTGAGATTTAAAATAATCTATAATCTTACGTGACATGTTCATTTAGCTTAACATACATTAGTCGGGTTTTCCATAATGTACTTTATATGTGAATGTTGTACGCGCTTATCGAATACGAATGCATTTAATATTGTGTTGTTTACTTGGAAGTTTTTAGCTTAGTAAGAATAACGACTATACGTGTAAAAAACTTTAAAACCTAAACAACTTAACAGTGGAGTGTATTGTCTTCTGAGAGTCTTATTTTAGAAGTCATAACTTCTGCAATTAGTAATAATAATATCATAAATCATTTTATTGTCCTATTGTTTGTCTTAAGTCATATTCTGTTAGTTTGCGAGTCAAGTGCGGTGGCAGATTTCATAAGTATTTAATTAATTCAGATATAGATCGTATTATTTTAGGTTAAACGGGATATGATTTTTTTATATTCTAATAAAAAATCTACTTATTAATGCTACTTGTTGCAGTTGGCATGCATTCTCCCTTAGCGTTGGCCAAATGACTTCGAAAAGGCTCGATAAATGCCAAACTGCCTTACCACGTCGTTTACACCGGTATAAGGTCGTTCTAATCTGTTTGGTTTTTAGCATTGTTATAGTTCAACTAATTTGCTTCATCCTGGGAAAAATTAGTAAATAGTTAATGTACACGGTCTAATTATTATTTATTAGGAACGTATAATATATTAATTACATTTTATAATTAATTTGATTTTATGTGGGTCACATAAAACTGGGTATCTGTTTTATTTGTTTTTGATAATATTAGTAGCCACCTATATTTATTTATGTCAAAAAAAGCAACTGAACAGGCGAACGCAAGGAGCTTTTACTTGGGTAGTTGCTCGTTCTATTTTAAGATGAGTGTCATATTGTACCTTATTTTAGGCACCTACAATGTTAAGCAATGAAAAGATGCAGCCCTTGAGTAGTATTTGAAGAAGAGCGTTTGTTAATATTATTGAATAAATACACAAAGCATAATAATCCACAAGTAGCAAAATAGATTGCGCACTGAACACTACTTTTAACTGTGATATGGAAGTTATGTATGTGTAGGTTAACCATAAAGAAGTTTGCGCAAGAAACACTCGAAGTGCCAACTAAGTATGTATTTACATATTATCGAATACGGAGTGTTTGTTTTCTGTTTCCGAAACGGTAGCTACAAAAACACGTATTCAAACGTCATAGAGACAGCTTATATGTTTTCCTACTCTAAGAAAAACTATTCAAAGATAGTGCTGGAAATGTGTTGGTATTTGTATCGCAAGAATATAGTGTTTAAATTATCCAATGTCTTTCCCTCATTGGGCGTGTATATTGTACGTGTTTTTATGAATTAATTATTTCTGAAGTTATACGATCAAGGCAGGCCCCCTTACTATAATACCTACATATAAAGATCAAAAAGAATCGTATATAAAGATCAGAAATAATTTACTATTACATACGAGTACCTATACGATTAAAATAGAAATACAAAAAAGTTATCGACTTCAAAATTGTGATATATATTCGCTCGTGGCTTACATTTCTCTTTGTTAAGTTCGCTTTGTCTGCAGTGTCACAAAAGCTTTTTTTTTACTAAGGCTGGACTTATATGTTGATTGTATGCAAATGATATATAAGTTTAGAATAGACTAGCTGACCCGTGTGAATTTTTGCACAGTATAGTAATGAAAAATACTGTTTGTTTTATTTTACATAATGTCATTGAAAACATTATTGCTAAACATTTCTGACACTATGTTGGAATAAATAAAATGTGTAATGTTAATAAAGTAACAAAAACCGAAATTTTAAGTATTTAATAAACCAAACAGAAATTATTATTTTTATATTGGATAAATGGGTCATGCACATATCGCCGTACAAAAAAAGGTAGAAATAAAAAATCTTGGAACCACTACGAAACTAAACTTTTATTATTTAATTATTAATTAGCAGTCTTTTAAAAATGATTACAGAGATCAACATGTCTTATTTTTGACATAAATCACATTTTTAAAATTTTTAGGTCCACAGAAGAGACGACTTGTTCCACGAGATAGACGAAAAGTTGTGATACATCGTCAACTAATATGTTATAAAACAGAATAAGTGAATATTGGTACTCAGTATTAATAAAACTACCAAATGTAAAGCAATTATTATCAGCATCATGATTTCAATTAGGAAATAAAAAATA
>DWUN01002800.1:0-13109 GCA_018249975.1 Passova gellias
GGAAGGCTCTAGACTATATAACATCACGCTAAGATGAATAGGAGAGGAGCAGCAATAAAAAATAATTTATATGGCAGCCACAGCATATCACCGTCGTCCAGGGCTGACTGGAAGACAATGCCGCTAGGCATTAGGTATGCCCTTTGTAACCTCTATTATTAGGTTTTACATAAATAAATAAATAAATAAATATAATAAATGTAATAATAATTTGAAATATTAGCCTTTTTACATTAATGCTAAAAACTTTGGGAAATATTAAATTTATTGAACAATAGTTATCTAATTTGTCATAGATGAAACTGAATATCATATTTTATAGTAATAAAAAATCTGCAAAATTATTTGAAACTTTACAAATCAATTCTTATTAATTTTATTGATGAAATATATATTGAGTTACTGAAACTATGTTTTGGATTCTGGAAAACCAACATTTGTTTAGACTGGCTGTTAAATTATCTACAATAATATTTACTTAGATATAATATGTATATTGTTTATCTGTGTAGTTACTAACGATTAGGATCATTTTATTTTCGAATAAGATATCAAAGACTTTAATGTACATACATACATAACATCACGCCAGGTCTCTAACGGGGTAGACAGGGTGCATCGAGTGCCAAATATCTCTGTACTTGCAAAGCTGACGCGCTTCGTCTACATTCATCATTCTCTTCAACCATACACGCCGTGTATAATATATATACATGGTTTTCCAATTTACCATATAACATTGATTATATTAAAATCAATCGACGACCTTTTCAAATAATTAGGCTAGTGTAACAATAAAGTTCACGTATGAAATGAAAATAGGGCGCCTAAATAAAACATTGACCTAGTAGTATCATTACAAACGCGTGTAAAACTGATGACAACCTTATTATAAAGACTGAAGGTTAATTTCAGATTGCGATTTATAAATAGACGAACACATCAGCCAAGTTCGCTTAAGATATAAGTATTAAATATGTTTTGGTGGCGGAGTTTTCCTCAAGTTCACTCTGGATATGCGAAGAATAAATCAAACGGATTTTTGGTTAGACGTCGAATTGTGCGCTGTTTCTATGGAATAGAAAACTAGGTTTGTAAACAGATGATAGCGGGATGATATTAACGTGCAATAAGCTGTTTTATATGGTCATTATCGTACTAAAGCTATGAGAACACATGGGTTTTATTTCCTGATTTTAAAAATGCGCTGAGAGTTTTGCTTAAATCGTCTACCTTTAACCTGAGTACCGCTTAAAGCAGATGAATGTTAGAAGAATGTATAACAATCATAATTGGAACAGTTCCATACACGGCTATCTGTTATATGTACAGTTTGGTATGAGAAATGCATGCAAATATGTCATCATTTAATTGTTAAAGTTAATCGAAATATACTCTAATTACGAGTATATGTAACAATGTAGTTTTACAGTTAATTTTTACAATTTTGTTCAACTATTGGACATTTAATAATTACATAAACACGACACGAATCATAGTGCGAGTTAAGTAAATGTAACAGTTGTACCAATAATAATAGTCGCAAAGTAATTTGAGATAAGAATTACTTTTACAAAAAATGATTGTGCTCGCAGTCATTTAGCGCGCGCCGCGGCGATCGCTCGATCGGTAAAACAGGAACAAAGCGGTACCCCACCTCGTACACTTTTATTCTTAAGGGGCCTCGTCCACCCCTTAAAAGAAGCCATCTTGGGTAAGCCCCCGAACCCCCGGCCCCCGGGGGAGGAGCCGGGGAGACCACTTTTCTCTCAGAAGTGTTGTTTTAATTCCACCGAATATCTTTTTGCGTATACCTTTGCAGAAGTTTTGATATAATTTCCTTCTGGTTAATATTAGCGCCGTCGAAGTGTTAATGTTACGTTTTGTAACGTGTTTAGTTGGAAGTTTACTAATAATGTGTGTTTCGGCTACTTTAATACGTAAATTATGTTTTAGATTACGTTTATAAAAGTGTTATATTTTATTTATTTACGTACGTACGTATGTATATATACATATCGTCGTCAAGGCAGGCCTCGCAAACGTTGGCTAGACGAACTAGACAATTTTTTAGAGAACTGGTCTGCAATAGCGACCGATCGCAATACATGGCGCAACAGAGGGGAGGCCTTTGCCCAGCAGTGGGATACGACGTAGGCTATTAAAAAAAAAAACTACTATATTGTGCAATTAATCAATATATGATTTCTTATCATAGACAATATGTAGGACAGCTATGAATGTCTAACGCCTTTGTCTTATTTAAGAACTATATTTAGAAAGAGCAGTTAATTAAAATAAGGTATTAAAATTAACTGACATTCTTTTGCATTAAAACGCTTGTTTATCGATTAAAAAGGAAGCAACCTCGCAAACGAAATTAAATTCCAAAATGAATACAACATTTGTGAACTATTAAAATAACAAAAACATACCATCACGCCAGGTCCCTAACGGGGTAGGCATAGGGCACCGACAACTAAAACTATTAAAACAGGTTAAAATACGTTTATAAAAACTAACATATTAATTAAAAAAAAAAAACATTTAATGACAGGCGTCAGCGAAAAAATCTCATTTAAAATGTGAATTTAAGATTTCAAAATGTCGACTATCATTGAAGGGCTCATTTAGAATTTGGCGCGATAGTGGAGGAGGACGCAGGGTCCACTAACGCCGGTCCAGGTAGATTTTAATTTCTATGCAAATGTAAACTCTCATTGAGGCCAATCTACGGGCTTTGCCGAAGTGACGGTATCAAATCGCGGGAAAACTTAATGAAAATGCGCCCGCTATTACTTTGGGTGCAAACCCCATTTTACAACATTGAATCGCTTGCGTTTTTTTTTTATGTTCGTAATAGGCTAGCTTTTAGTCACTATCTCGCCTGATGGTAAACGATGATGTGGCCTAAGGCGCGTCTGTGTGCGCTTATACTCGAAATGTTACCTAATTTATTGCAAATGTGAATGGTAACAATTGGAAGAGGCTTTCACCGGAATACGCGGTCCTTCCGGCGATAATCAATCACCATAATAATCACTTACCAGCTTTGGAAGATGGTGGCTGCGTTGTCCTAAGTCACACTGAATAGGTATTGGCCATATATTGTTCTGTCCCGGACAAATGGTGGTCATCCCCTCCACAATGCTTTGTGGCACTTTATCACACTTTCCGTAGCTACTTCGCTTCTTTGCCGACATCGGTATTCACGGGGAGATGGAGGGTGGAGTCAGGGAAAAAAGTGCTCCATAGAAATATATCGTGAATGAGACTAAGGCTTATTGTGTATTGAATCTTTTGTTATTGGTTTTTATGAAAGATCGCTTTTACATTTGAGACGGTTCTATAGCATCAACATTTACTCAGTAAAAATATAAGCCTGTATTGTAAGTCTGCAATGTCTTGTATATATATACATATGCAATGATTTTGTAATAATACTTTGTTGCAAAAGAATAGCTACATCCAAAATATATTATTAATTATTCTGTTTTATCTATTTTTACATCTAGGATTAATCCTTAAAAGTAACACAAGTTTTTAGTAAATAAACTTAGTTAAAAGTAATAAAATATTTAAATTAGAATGTACATAAAAAAAGTAATAGACTGACTGATAGACTAACCTGATTTTGTGTATATATTTATTTATAAATGTATAAATATCTAGCTTATCGGTTGTCTGGTCATCATAACGGAGGCTTCGTCTAATTTGGGACCATATGACTGTATGTTGACTTATGTCAAGATATCATTCTTGTAACATTAAAAATGTTCAATCTACTAATTTATAATATCTTAACATTTTTTTACAGTTGATTTTAGTAGCGGAAATATATTAAAACACTTATAATATCTAGATAATAATTCACAGTGATTCTATATACAATTTTCTTTTTAACATAGTATTCTCATTGCGCCTTTGTTTCAGATGCCGATAGACGGTCGACGAACAGACGAATCGATTTGAATATTTTATACTAACTGTGACTAGCAGAACACCTGATACAGCTTTTTAAGAATGTATTCAATTGTTTTACAAAACTAGCGACTAGTATAATCAAATGCTAGAATTTTTATTTTAGAAAAATAGCATACTATTGCTGTAATTTTAGTAATTAGACAAAAAATTATGTTATTAACGATTATGGTAAAATATAAATAAAAAATGGTTGTTAAATATTTTAATTGTTTTTAAGTTTATTCCCGTTAATTAACATTGGATGTTAAGGTTAGGATATTACAAGAGATTGAAATTAAATATTAATATTAGATAAAAATTAGATAAAAATTAGATAAAAATTAGATAAAAATTAAAATTTTGAAATCAAAAACAGTGTTTGATTAACCCTGGTCAGAACAATAAAAAGAACTTAAAAGAAACTTGAATTTTGTATAAATAATCAGATAATTACAGTAAATGAATTACTATCGAAGATCTTAGTTCGCTCAAAGCCGAGGTAGGCACGTAGGGAAATAATATCCAAGTTTTCATGTTACACCAACTTTTATTGCACGTGTCTTCAACTAGTTCTTCCTCTAAGCAATCATTTTACAATTCCAATGAAGACATATTGTCTGGACAATTAGTTAAGTAAGTCACTTAAACTATTGAGGCGGTCGTGGGTTCGAATCCCATTCAATACAATTTGTATATGTAGTTCATGGGCTGTCCCCAACACAACAGTCGCATGCTGGTTTTGGATCAGACTGTCGTTTGTTTCAAGGTATTGGCGTACGATTTATTTATATAATAATTTAGGATATTAGAAAAAATACATCAAAGAACACATCTGAAGGTTACATAATCTCTTATTGATATCTTTGTAGATTTGAGAGTAGAAAGA
This sequence comes from Passova gellias, assembly GCA_018249975.1. Classification (NCBI taxonomy): domain Eukaryota; kingdom Metazoa; phylum Arthropoda; class Insecta; order Lepidoptera; family Hesperiidae; genus Passova; species Passova gellias. The sequence goes on from DWUN01002800.1 coordinate 4,850, forward strand.
GAATGTGAATAACAAGTTATTTCCTAATTTTTATACTGACATACAGAATTTAGACATAATTTTTTAAAAGAATAACCATGTAAAATAAAAACGGGGTCTGGTCCCACTATATATAACGCTAGCCACATCGCGTATAAAACAAATGTACAAACATACTTAGATACAATTTTGTAAATTAATAGATAAACTAGCTGACCCGGCAAACGTTGTTCTGCCATATAAATTATAACAGTAGTTCTCTACTATATAATGTATGTTATTATACATAAAAATCTTCCTCTTGAATCACTCTATCTATTAAAAAAGACCGCAACAAAATCCGTTGCGTAGTTTTAAAGATTTAAGCATAAATAGTCATATAGGGACAGGGAAAGCGACTTTGTTTTATACTATGTAGTCAAGTGGGGTCTACTCCCACTATATGGAATCATCAATATCACTTATAAATTGAACATAGATAAATACATTGATATATAATTTTTTTAAATAAGAACGTTATATAGATAAAAGTGGGGTCTCCACCCACCATACGGGACTGCTACCGAGATCACGTATAAAGATAACATTACTAAGTTTTCGCATTACGGCAACTTCTATTGCTCTCAGCGGCGCAGGTACCGCGTTCAAAAATTTTAACACCACCTTTAATCCTCTCCGATCCACCCCCGCGTCACTAACGATTGGAATTTTGCATAGTAACCACTTATTTTAAACGTAATATTCATCCGTTATGCGATTCCATACGGTGTTGTTTGTACCTAGTCTTGTACGATAATTGTACATGATTTCGAACCATTCACATTTTAAGGTCATGTTTGCAAGGAAAAAGATATTTTGAACTCGGTGCTTTCTGCCTGCCTCTTAAGCGACCTGGCGTGATGGTATGTTGTGGTTGGACATCGCGTTTAATAATGCACCACAAAATATCGTCCGTTACAAAAGTTGTAAAGATGAAAACTGTTCATTTTTTTCGATATAAATAGCTAGTTCAACACCAATTCGCATTGGAACAGCGTGCTTCATGCCCCAAGCTCTGCAAATGCTGGAGGGGGCTCGTACACCGCTGCGGGACTGGAAAAGACAAACTATTAATTGTAATTGAGGGAAAGAAAGATGATTCTACACTGCACCAATATTAAACACTAAATCCAGGTATCCTAGTTATAGTTAAACGGACACTAAAAGGTAGGAATCAAGACATTGCATTTATAATATTGTCTGTTATCCCAAAAATTTTCGCATTTCGAAGTCGATCTTTGTATTCGCGAATATTTTACGCAAAGACAAAGATAAAAATGCATTTAAAATTTTTACAGAAATATTAGTTTAATCCGTATTTAGTATTTACGGTGTACAAATGAGAGAATTTAACATTTTTAGGCAATTTATAACAACACAGCGCAGAGTATGGCAACAAAATCAGAACAAATGACCGGGGCTAAGTAAGTGCGGAGTGAGTTTACGACAATGCCTATAAGAAAACGGGCGTCGCGTTATAAAATTTGCATTCGGCTGCCGGCGGTAATGCAGGCGGGGGGCGGCGGGGGCGGCGGGGGCGGCGGGGCAGTGTGCAGGCGGCTTCTCTTTCATCTGATACCAAATGTTCATTGTAACTTTTATATGGCTGGTATCATTAAAATCTTTAGTTATTTAAAAGTGCTGGGAGTTTTTGTTTCACCGCCTTTTTTCACCCTGTCTCCTATAGCCTGAAGGACACACAAAGCGGTAGCAGGATGACTAAAACATGACCTTCATTGAGTATATATGTACCTTACCACTACATAATATAAAATAAAGTCGCTGTCTGTCCCTATGTATGCTTAGATGTTTAAAAATACGCGACGGATTTTGATGCGGTTTTCTTTAGTAGATAGAGTGATTCAAGAGGAAGGTTTTTATGTATAATAACATACATTATATAGTATAGAAATACTGTTATAATTTATATGGCAGAATAACGTTTTCCGAGCCAGCTAGTAAGGAATAAAACAATTTGATTTGACATACCATTCTCAGTTTTACGAGTATCTTTCCAGTTTTAATGTGGGCTTGAAATGAAGACTTATCATTATTGCTTCACCTAAGCAAAGCGAATACGTAAGAGATAGCAAAACGAAACTGCGGTTTTAAACTAAAAATAATAAGTAGTTATAAAAGGTACGAATTTTTGACCGACTTCAAAAAGGAGGAGGTACTCAATTCGTTGGTTTTTTTTTTTTTTTAATATTCCTTTTACGCATTAGGTTTGCTTTACCACCATGTTTCTGCCAACTCATAACTTACAGATTTAGCACTAAATACATGTATAGGATCCCAAAATGTTGTAAAATTGTGGTTTGTGAGAGTAATAAACTGATAACTAAAATATAAATTTATAACTGTTTACTAAAACATAATTTTGTATGAAACAAGTGTTGCTCTAGTACACGCAGCTTTTAAATAATCATGTCTGTGATCTGTGTACTTAAATGAAATACACAAAGAAGCCGTTTCCACATTACCGTATCTAAGGAGGGGGGTGTCCAACCTCTGTTGGAGGCGAGTGGGGGGTGTCTAACAGGAAAAAGGAGGGTAGGAAAATTTCCATTTTCTTACGCCTTTCCAGCCCGTTCTGCACCAGTTTTGATTAACGGACGGCGAGGCGAGGCGAGGCACGGCGAGGCGAGGCGAGGCAAAGCGAAGCGAGGCTACAGCAAAATTTCATTATGTATTCATCCCCCGGATTATTTACTGAAGTTATTGTTGCGGCTGATATATATTTATTGGTAAGGTTCTTTCCTTGAGGCGCGAGGGGAGCAACTTCATCCCCTGTTTTCGGTATGAAAAAAAGTAGTCGAGTTATTTTCTTCATGTTTTGATACATTTGTTATAAACTTAGTATTTACTACGATCTTTTTAATAATACAACCTTTCTCGTATATTACTAGATGGTAGCTTTACTGTAGAGAAGCTTTTTATATAAATACTATGTACTAGCTTTTGCCCGCGACTTCGTCCGGGTGGAATAGTGACTTTGGGCAGCATTTTAATTTTCTAGGACACTTTGAAAATTTTGACAAATATTTTTGTTTATCTTTCGTTAAACAATTTTTTTGTCTTAAAAAGTTATCTATATTACTTCTAATACCAAGAATACGTGTATAAAGTTTCATTATGATCGGTTAAGTAGTTTTCGCTTGAAAGCGTAACAAACAAACTTACATTCACATTTATAATATTAGTAGGGATATTTGTGCAAGTGTAAATATTTTTGTATTGTGTACGATAAAGAATTCATTATTGTAGTGTCAGGCTGAGGGAATGCGTTATGCTGTCGTATGCAATTCGTCTGTCCCCGACGGATTGGTATGCAATTTAAATGCGCTATATATCGCAACGGCGCGTGTACTTCCATGTTATTGTATTGATCGATTCAAAATGATTTTATCTGATACGGTTACATTTATTGATATGAATTATGAATGTAGACGAAGCTCGTCAAGTTTGGAAGGTTCAATTCAAATTCAAATTGTTTTATACATTGGTAAGGCATTATAGTCCATGACCGGCCTTGTGCTCGAGTATTTAGAGACCGTGATTGCAAAAACGGAGGTCGTGGGTTCGATTTCCGGAATTCACATTTGTGTGATGACCACATTTGTTTGTTCTGTGTCTGGGTGTAATAAAAATATCAGTATAAGTGTTATATTATATCTTTACCGGCTGTCTGGTTACTAATTTTAATATTAATATCCAAAAATTTTTGCGAGATAAACACTCGCCTAGAAATCTGCATTATTAGTAGACTTTTCAATGCGCTGCCAGCCCTGAAAGTGGGTACTTTTTATATACAATTGAAATTAATATTCTTATCTTTGTATGTTATATTAGTATTCTTATCAACAGTTGCTAATGTTGTCTCTTAAAGTTGTACGCCGTAAAAGGCCAAATATGGCTTGTAGGAATAAATCTATAAAATCTTCATATATACCCCATATTTGTACAAATAAACGACTTTGTCTTCGTTATACTAATGCGTATACTTATATGTAAGTAATATTTAGTAGTCATTGTATTATCTACTAACTATACCCATTTTGGTATTTTAATACATACATAAATAACATCACGACAGGTCCCTATCGGGGCAGGCAACGCACACCGCGTGCCAAATATCCCTGTCCTTGCAAACCTGACGCGCTTCGTCTACATTCATCACTCTCTTCTTGCGTACACGTCAGTTTTCTAATCATTTCCTTATAACGTCGAGATAAGAATTGAAGAATTGCGTAGTTGCGAACAAATTCTAATTAGCAACATGAAAAAAAAATTGATTTGTTTTTGCTTTATCTTCAAAGTATTGTGTTCGCGCACTTTGACGATTTTCACACAACACACGCTACTTTTTATTACGTTCTACGAATGTAATAAATGTGTAGATGTGTCTGTTTGTGTGTTGTGAAAAGAGACGAGTAATTTTTATTATTATTACTATTATAACTATTATAGCATAATGCCAGGTCCCTAGCGGGGTAGGCAGATTTATGCGCCAGTTTGGAAGATTTTTGACATGAGTCACTAGCCGCCATATTTGATTAAAGAAATAGTGTGTTGGTTTCCTCCAATTTGTCCTTATTTAATACCAAAGTATCATACTAATTCAATTCATATTTCAAATAATAAAAAATATTACAAAATTTTAATGGCATAGGGCATTTTGCTGCTATTCGACGGTAGATGGTGCTGTAAGTAAATATTGACATATGATTTCTGCAAATACGTGCATTTAGAGTGTAAATTCTTATGTATTATAATTTTAAAGGACTATGTATAAATGTTTTCTATTACAATTTAATGATTGTAAAACAAAAGTATACATTTTATTTGGTTTCAATGCTTTAAGGAGTACAGCTTACTTTGAATAAAACTAGATGGCGCGTTGAGCAATCGTTGACTTTATGAAATATAATATAGATGGCAGCACCTGTCAATGATAGCACTTATTTTCCTGATGTCGCATTAACACTAAATTAACTAATACTAACCTACTCGTTTTTATTAACACTTATAACTAATTGGATGCCGCTAACAGTCCTCTTCGTATTGTCCTATGAAAGGTTGTTGCAGATGCCCATGGGCGGCAGCGGCCACTTATATCTTCTGCTAGATCATTTTTTACATAACACTGTACGCAATGGTCCCAAGAAGTAGAAATACTTCTGAACCCTGGGCAATCCGTTCTGCAATCTTACAGTTACTTACTTAGTTTGTACTAAGTAAACAGAATATTAAATATAAAGCAATTTTCGTCATTGCAAGTTATATTTACAATAGTATAGTTGAAGAAAAAAATTTAATAAAACTAAAAAATTAAAAGCTAAAAAATTATTCACGCAGACTCACATGCAAAACTTGTGCCTACAATCACATCGTTAATTGCAACATATTTAACAATTTTCAAGTAAACTGTTACGAATTGGTAATTTCACGTTGAATAAATTATCAGGGCAAGGTAATGTTCACTTCTTCTCATGCTTAGTATCGAAATGAACACGTTAGAAAGATGATTGCAGTTTCATTATTAGTTGGTTTTATGTGCGTGGTGCCTGCGCAGCTCGACAGTGAGTTTACATCGAAATTTAAGTATATTTCTATTTTAAGTGCAACTTATTTTACTACTGGAACTCTACTGCAATGCAATTTATGTAGAGCGATTGTTTTGACCCAATCTGTAGTATCCTTGAGTAATAGATTAATCTAATATATGAAAATCTTATGTCATAACGTTTGTGGTCGAACTGTTCCAAAATGACTTGACCGATTTTTATGAAATTCATTGTGGATATTCGGCAGGTCTGAGACTAGATCGTAGGGTATTTGTTATGCCCTTAAGTGATAAGAGTGGTCCTATTGGTTTTTTATTTTGATTTTTTGAACAAAATTTTTCCTGTGTATTTTTTTAAAATTAGGCATGAAAAATACGATCTGAAATGTAATAACAAAGCAAAAATATTCAAACACACTTACAACGTATTCGTAACTTTTGATTTAACAAACGAAAATATTAACAACAAATAATTTATATGGCTGAACAATGAAATAAAACAACCTTTTCAGAATATGGCTTCATAGTAATACCAATAACAGTAGCAGAAAACAAACAGAACAATATAGCTACGTCTGAAATTGACTGGAAACAGGAACTCCACAGGCTTGATATTGAAAACTATGATGCACCGACAGAAATAATAGACGTTGATAACTATGATTACAACCAGTACAAAGGTTACGAACCCAAGAGAAGCGACGATTTGCTAGAATCTCTAGGCGATGACAAGATAGTTGGTGGTCTCGAAGTGGAAAGTATGAATATGTATCCGTACCATGTCGCCTATGGGACCAACTGTGGCGGAGCAATCATAGACAAGAAATGGGTGGTCACAGCCGGCCATTGCGGGTAAGAAACGATATCTATGAAAACAATTTAAAAGTAAATCTTATTTTTAAATGTTTGTAAAATTAGGTGTCAATGTTAAAGCTCTACTGAGAATTTGAGACAAGAATTAGTTTAGTACTGAAAAACATCAAGTTTCATTACATTATATTTGAGAATGTGAGGAAATAACTTAAATAAATTTGAATTCCATTTATACATATTTCTGAAGGCATCCCAGATTTGCTATCTCCGATGCAATTGTAGATTGCAAACAATCTGTACAATTGTGTCATTAGAGGCGCGGTCAGCACTTACATGGGTGACCGCTATTTGCAAATTTTCCCAAGGCTTTCCACCTCTCCACTAACATGTAGTGGAGCAACGGGCTGGATCAAGCTCAAGGTCTCCCCCAGCAGTGGGATATAAAATGATTGCAGACAATTTGTCTCAAAACGATGCGCTATCAAAAGCCTTAGTCAGAACCACAACTAACGATACTTTAATTTACAAAGCAAGAAGTCCTATATAAGGGTGGGATCGAAGTTCCTGAACCAAGGCCGGAGGGTGAGCGTGTCGAGGAACTACGTCCACCCGATGTGGTCTGCCCTTAAGAAGGACCACCCTTTCGATTACGATTTCCAACTGCTGGAACTGAGCGAGACGTTGAAATTTGATAACAATATTCAACCAGTGAAAATAGCGCACACCGAAGATATGGTGATTGGAAAAGTCATCACGGTTACCGGATGGGGAAACACTGAAGAGAATGTACGTAGCATTTTTACTGTTTCTGCTTCTACTAATTTGGTTTTAATACCCGGGGATGAGATTATATTTTATGGGATGGTATTTTTTTGGTCTACTTCTAATTTTGAGTTGGTTTAATTCATGATTCGCTTCAGTGGTCTATTAAAAGCTTTTTTTACTCAATCTACGAAACTGTTGATGTCTATTACTTTCTAATTCCCAATAAAACAGTTCTTGCATTGTGCATTCACTCATCTATTCATTAATTCCTCGACCAATTGCTCCAAGCCCTTATAGCATATACAACAAATGATTATCGTATGTTTCGCATTCAACTACATCATATCCAAACCGCGGTAATGTTGACGAACAAAAAAATCCACAAAACGTACAATGATGACGCAATAATTAGCATACGTGCGATACACAGCGTGTGCGTAGTTAAAAGAAAATAGGCGTGACATGGGCAATCAATTAAAATGAATCGGTCGCGGCCTGGTACAACGCGGTTTGATGAATAAGGCTTTGTGTTTTGTTTACGTATCACCGTTTCGGGAATTTGATTGGGTTAGCCTGTAATTAGCTGAAAACGAGCGGATAGATCGGCGCGGTCCAAGCGGCAGCAGCATCATCGGCATTACCGTGATATTTTAAATTCGTAAAACGCAAAATATGACTTGTGGCCCTAGCACGAACCTCTAGCGACAAAGTATTCGTACGGTAAATGGTAAAGAAATGTATGGAAAATGTACAGCGCCCCTATCGTGCGTGAAAGGAACTAATTTTGCGAGCACGAATCATACTTCCGATTTTCTAGTGTCCAAGTTAATGTAAACGTTCCGCGTTTTGTATGAAAATGACAAGTATCCGATAGTACTTCGCGCTGCCGACTGATGTGCACGTAATGTAAAGGTGTCGTATTTTCGATACCGTAACATTTACAACTCTGTAGCCCGAGCACGAACTTTACCAGAGTGAAATGAAAATGACAAGGATTAATTGATAAATTTGTAATAATAACTGATTGACTGCCTCGTTGGTCGTGCGGTTGCTAGCGCGACTGCCGATCGGGAGGTCCTGGGTTCAAATCCCGGGTTG
>DWUN01002801.1:0-13109 GCA_018249975.1 Passova gellias
TTGTAATTAGTTCAATTTAATGTTTTTTTTTTAATCCGAGAGCAGGTATTAGCTACATCGAAAACTAAAGAAAAACATGAAATTGAAATAATTACAAAGTTCGTTAAAAAGTTTAGAACGAAAAAGAAATTTAGAGTATCTATAGAAGATGAAATTGTTATGGAAGTATCTATTGTGTCTCACAAAATCTGAAACGCATATTTTCAATTTTTTTCTGTCAGTATGTTTGTTCGAACTGATTTCAAAAACAGCTAAAACGACATTGATTTAAACAAAGTTGTTGTCAAGTTCTAAAAATTCAACTATCGTACATAAAAATTATCAGATGATGCGAGTAACACACCTTATACTGAAAAATTTGATATTACCGTTTGTACATCGACACAAAAACAAAAACTACAAAATACTGTGATTTAGTGTCATTCGGTGTATCTGCGAGACGCTTTTGGAAATTATGTTGTTTAGTCTTTGATAAATGTGATTATAATCGAATAAAATATTACCCGCTGTATTTTAATGTATGTAGTCTCTGGTAACAAGTCCACTTTAAATATTAATCGTAACAATTTTACCGGGTGACATAAATCCCAGTTATTCAACTAGGCAATAACAATTCGTAACTATGTTGCTTACAAATTGTTTATTGCCATTAAATCGTTGTTGCGGCTGTATCTACTGACATTTATTGTATACTTTTGTGTTAATATTTGACGTTGTTCGGGAATTGCAATCGCTTTGGTCGAAGGTACTTAATCGGCCAACTAACTTTAACGAGTATGAATGAAACTCCTTCACGGTGTGCAATCGGTATGTTACAGACGTCGCAATTTAATTTTGAAATGGGAAGACTGAGTGGAAATTTAATGAAAACTCGTAACTATTTACTGTAAGAAAGTTTTAACTAGCAACAAATTCTTTCTCTTTGCTTTCAGAGAAGTTGTTGACTTTGCAGCTTGCAGGCTAAGACAAGCTTCTATTTATGTTACACCATTAGAAAAATCCTTAGTTTAGTACCATTTGCGACGATTACTAGAATATGCTAGAGTTAGTAGAGTTGTCCGTCCAGAATTCGCCCAGCAAGAAGCACGATATCTGTATATATCTATTTTTTTTTTTTTGAAAATCACAAATATGGCTGCCATCAATTAAAGCTTCGTACATATTTTCAAACAACATTTATACTTAAACAAAAATTGAATAATTCTTGTTAGGAGTTAAAATGCTATTAACCAAAACCAATTCGATTACTGTCAAAAGCAATTTATTTTCATAGCGATTAATACAAACAATTGTAAGGAATAAAATAATTATTTCATCAATATCTTTTCTGTTGGCTATAACAGTTTTAGTCTGAGTATTTCCAGCTGTTACTCCGTTTTCTATGCGGTATTGTTAAATCTGCATGCGATTAAAATTGATTCACAATATCAAGCGCAAGCCACTTCTTTGCGGGTATGATAGTTACAAGTGGTATGAAAGCACCTTACATTTCATAATTGGGTACAGCTACATCACAAATGAGCATTATAAATAGTTTCTGAAGACTCAGTTACGTAATCGAGTACTCTTGACCGTTCTGGCCCTCGAGGATTTATCAATGATTGTACCGTACATGCACAGAACAAGTCCAACCACTATTGCGTCACTGCCAACGACCTTCGCAGGAGTAATTCGGTTTTTTACGATGGACATCTTTGAGCTGACATTTTCCGTGACACTTGTAGGTACTATGTATGTATCACTCATTCATATTTACTTGAACTTGTCCCACTTGAAACAATTTTGAATATCAACAGGTACTTGAATTGAGAGCTACAAATATGTACTTTTCAGTTCAGTAATCCACGTGGTGTAGTAAAGTATGGTTGTGATGTGATATACATTAGATCACAGGTAAAGTTACCTACTGGCATTAGTAATACTTCGTGTGTTTATTTGCCTTTGCAATTAAAAGCACATTGGAATTTAAAAACGTCTTACAATAGTTTTTGGTTGGCCCACTCGCCTACCGCTTTTTATTTAACTTAGCGGTCAATAGCAACAGGTTACAATAATGCAACTGTTCAAAACCGGTACGGGGAACTCTTAACACAATGGTACTTCCCAGAAAGTCCTTTTGTGTTAACTCAACTGGTTTAGGAGTAAACATGCGATGTAGGTACGGATGTCCTGAGTGGCTTACTCATTATATCATCCCGCTCGAGACGAAGCGGGAAGGAAGCTGCACAAGGCGGGATCACTCTCTATCTAGCCAGGAAGTCAGTAGCACCTACTCACATACTTACGTAAGAATATAAGCTGGGATCAAATCGTCGAGTGGTTATTATTTAGCTTTGGACATGTTTACACACGTGAGGTGGTCTTGAGTCAACTGAAAAACAGATACGAGCAACGACGTCAGCACACGACCGACGTTCGTTTGTTGTGCTCGATTTGTTTAACGTATCTTAATTGCAATATTTGGTTTATCAGCTTTGAAATACAAGTAAATGTGATAACGATTAATACGGTGTTCAATTACGTCAATTACCTCACGTCAAGTAAAATATTTTGTAACTGGGCAATTACATTTTTCATAATTCCTAAGATTGACGCTATGATTTTTTAATATGACAAAAATAAGTCATTTAACCTTTGATAACACGTGTAAAACTAATATTTCTGATTTTTACTTGAGTTGCAGGTATGAAATTATGAATTTACGATATGCAGATACATGTCAGCCTACTCCACAGTCCTTATCTGGGCTTCGCTTCTAAGTTATTTATAATGAATCATTTAGGATATCTAAATTACCGATTGTACTAATAGAAATAATTTTAGCCTATGCATTATGTATTAATCCGTCTCGGTTGATTACTTACTTGCGAATTAGCATGACAATAGGGACAGAGGTTGGAGGTCGCATGGTTGCCCTTACACTGTGTATAGTTACACTGCGTATACCAATGTAATGCGTCGTATAGGTCGTACGGTCTCGTTGAACAATGCCCGACCCATGTGGATTACAAGCTTGTTTATGAGTTACGTCTGCAAAATTTATTCTTATGCCATACAACGAATAATTTGCTTTGCAATTCCCACAATATTAATGCTCAATAACCCGTTCCGGTTCGCTAGGATTTCGGTTCAATAGCCACGGCGCCCATAATGTATTGAAATGGAATGTTTATGTTAATAGGTGACATGATAACGTTCATTCGTTACCAGAATTCGGTACCACTAAACATTATTGGACACCGGCATTTCGTATGCGATTTCAACTATTCTTTGCGGAGACAACTATGCAGTTGTTTACCATGTTTGTTGTATAATATGTCGTAGATGAACCATAAAAGTAGGCCCCTTGACCGAATTTTTAATTTATAAACTGTACCACATGACGCAGTGTGTGTTCACCTCTCCTTCATATCGAATATCCCATGAAGTGCGCTTTGCCGTACGGGCCATGTGCACGACAGATGCGCGGGGATCAGACGTCGCCCGAGTTTGTTAAGCCATTTACTTTCGCGAATGCAGTGCCTTTTTATACCCTTACAACGCCTTTATAAGATAAGACGAAGATTTTACACCATTACTTAATTTCCCTTATACTATAGGCCGTAATAAACTCTAAGTAGATTCTCACAAATTTATAATTTTTGTCCTTCCTTTCAATAACATAAAAAACAATACCAATTTTATTAAAATTTGCTGTTGGTGATTAGAATCTTTTTTATGTACCAATAATAACGTTTCGTTTAAACATATTACCTGTTGTAACAATGGCGTCCCATTTCAAGCAAACAAAGATTCCAACAAAATATATTACGATGTTGCTATTTTTAGATTACATACATCCGTCCTATAAAACACGTGTGATCTTCATGTCTTTCCAATTAGATCATCATTATCCTTTTTGCGTCTTATTTTATTCGCAGAGAATTACTCGCAATCAATGGAATGTGTGCGTAGCGTATATAATGATAAATTATTTAAATTTTTATACGAGTTTCGCGGCTCGAAATTCAATGAATGAATTCTCAACGGTTATCTGTTTAAGCGATTGATTTATTTGTTTTATCGTCTCTGTATCAAAATGCGTGGTAGATATTTTTATGCGATATTTATTTTATTTTAGACATGATTCTGGGTTACGAACAATAAATTAAGAAGAATTCATATGTGGATTGTGCGACTTTTTGTGTGTATTGGCTCTTTAAAGAAAATGTTAAAGTATAATAAACAAAATATATTGCGCTAACGTATGTCGCGTTTTATCTTGTCGTAAGTTTTAACATAAACTTCAAGACCCTCTAAAATGATAATAAGAATAGATAATAATTTATTTAAGACAACATAAAGAATAGCTTGTTTAAGGAATATAAAGCTTCCAAACGCGCGTGTGACCGTACTTTCCGTTCAAAAGAAACTTTTACCGCTGCCTAACATTTGAGTGTGTTAGCAACAAAACGAATAAAGTGAGCGTATACAAATGTATGTTGCATAAAACGTGTTAACTACTTTCTAATCAGAGTGGCCATACACTGGTGAATGATAATATGCCACTTTTACACGTTTCGGCATTTTCTAAGAAATCAGCGCTATGTGAACTGATCTGTGCTCAAAATTCAACGTATTTTTTTCAATCATCTATTCACAACAATGCAATTTAATAACATATACAAATATTTATTATTAATTTAAAATTCTTTAAATTATGCTTTAGCATATACATACAACTTAGAATATTCCACATTTTCGTAACATATTCTATACCAAGGGCGCAATGAACACTTAACAGAATAGATTATTTATTGAAATATTGCGTAAGGTATATAAGAGTCACTAAACATAAACATTGTATAATCGACATGAGATCGTGTCATCTCATCCCGTGACAGTCGTCTTTTCAAAAGGACTTTATACTTCCCTAATTGGCGCCACAGTTTGTTAGCAGCTTTCCTTCGACCAATTAGCCCATTTATTTTATTTTATTTAGTATTATTATTATTAGTCATTTCCAATATTACAATAGAAAGCAAATATTTTTGGTTATCAAAGATAGCAAAGAGCATAGTATCCGAATCGAATGGACCGCGAGTGTCCTGTCGTTTATGTAACCAAATAACCATAATATCACTTGTCAATACAATTTGACTGCGATTTCAAAGCGTGAAGGCTCTTATTATCGCAAGGCCGTCTCGTATTAGCGACCAGTCAAATGTTGCAAATACCCTTGACCAAAATTAATTTAATAAAGCCTATCAATTTTCATGTAGTATTTTCCAAATTTAAATATGAAACAAAATATTATATAATTTCATTTATACTACACTGCATTTTGATCTTAAAGTACCAAGTGTTTTAAGTAAACTCAGGGAGTGGGTCGTCTTCTCCAATCTGAAATTGTTTAGGATTTTTTACGAATGGCAGTGAATATTTACAAAATATCCGTGACCCACACCATGAAATACATGTGAATATTATTGGACACAATACGGTTGAGTAGACTATTTAGCTACAATATAACGGCACTGCGTGTATGCGATATAAATTTCGGTGAACAATATAGAACAAAAAGTACAATAAAACAATACAAATCCAATCGGCAGACGTAGTGGAGCGCGAGTTGATAAAAAAAAGCTTAAAAGCACTATTCAAAGAACCGTAACATATGTGTCATAAATAAATATGAAGCACTATTGTTTGTGAGACGATAAACAAGGTCGTAGTAGCTCTTTCGTGGAAGACAAGTTCCTCGCCCCTCGTGGCCTCTCGACCTATTGGGATTCTGTATCGTTTGGTATCTCTCTAGTTGCATCGCTCTTGGCAAACTGTTGACAGTTACACTGTTATTACTTCATCAAACATCAAACAGGCTATTAGTCGATGGATCGCCCTGACACGAATAAACACCGTACCGAGGTTACGATAATTTTACTTATGTTTCTCAAATTTGGCAAAATCTTTGTCCCGTTTGGTTATATCCAGAGGGTTGTGCATGTCCACCTCGGAGATCTAAATCAATTAGATCCACAATGAGGTTCGCAAAAAAGACATTGCAATATCGTAGCAAAGTATTATAAGTAGGAATAAAGACGTTCTTGAGTCATTCTTAAAGACTCAGTCCTTGGAGTACACTTTTGTTTGTGACGTAGAAAAGTTTCTAACCATGTTTATTTACACTAACCCCGTGTTCATGGGCCATTGAAAAATAACAAAATGACCGTGAAATTAATATACTACAGAACTCGTTGTTATTACGGCCTCTCTAAAGGCTAACGTACAGGTCGTTGATACGGGTACTGAGGCACATTCGTGTACACGAGGAAGCAAGACGGTTATATAAACATTGCATGTCTCTCACTCTCGCATTAACTCCAGGGCTTCCCAAAGTACCGACTACAGAAAACACAATAGATATGACGGTTTATAACAACACTTACAAAAGATTCTCGTTTTTGAATCTCCTTTTTCTTTACAATTATAAGTTTAAGGAGACTCCTGTATTTTTTAATTTTCGTAAATCTTTGTGTTTTATAATGTTTAAAATTGCTTTAATTTTAGCTTTACATAGAATAAAAAGACAATTAATCGAAATTTTGGTGTAACTCTTTTATAGTTAAATTCTAATAAATATGTACTTTATGTACTTACATGTACTTATGTGTAATTAATAAGTGCATGGACAACAATTTTTGGTGGTACATTTTTTAATTGTTAAAATATTTCTCTAGTTCAGTGACAAGATACCAAAGTAAAAGTATGTCTCGGACATCGATTATTGCTGGTTATTGCAGGTGCCAGAAATATCTTAACAGTAGAAGAAAGTATTACGTCAATATTTATGTCAAAAGAAGGATTGATGAAATATAATATCGTTAAAGCACTTTGACAGTTGGTGGCCTCAACAGAAGGACCGGCGAAGGTCTGCTCCGGATCTCCCCTCCGTCTTTGTACGGTTATTAGGGCCCACACATAATTTATGAGTTAACCCGTATAACGACATGACGTATTCAATACGAATACACAGACGTCGGTGGCTGTTCATTTTCTGGTTTTAAAATTGACAGCGGCAAATATTTAAAATAGCCATTTTTTATAACAATGTTGGAAGTTGTAATATAACAGTGATAAATTCCGATTAACTTTACGTTCTTATCATATAAAATTACTGTGAAAAAGATTTCACGTGACTAAACCCCGCTTTTCGCACTTAAGGTAAATTTAAATGGAACTTAGAATTATTCATTACGAACAATGCATACATAAACGGCAACTGTCATTGTTTGTCTGTCCATTGTAAATGAATAATGCATTCAACGTTATTTCTTAACGTAACATCGAAGTTACCGCTTATAAATAATTTTATTTATAGAATTTAAATACAACATCAGATGCATATTGAAATGTTCTAATAATATTATTAAAATTGTGCATTTAAAAAATAGGTATTTGGTCCTGTTTCAAGTATAGAGTGAAGCGTGCTTAAGAAATATTAATATTTTAAAACATTCGATAATCGGTAAATTTTCTCAAGCTTTACCGTTCTTCGGGGGACAAGAGAGAATCCGGATTCGGTTGTTATCGTTGGGTAACCTCGTTTGAGACATTAAAGCTATAACCATTGGCCAGTAACTTCTATATCTAAAAATCTGCACTGAAGCGGTATTATGATCGTTGGAATCCGCCCGCGCTCACATCGAAGACCTGGGTCCCACGTGTGATATACAAAGGGTTGCAGCCAAGACTTAAAACCTAAAATATGATTATGCCACAAATAACTGTTTTGCAGTTACTAAAATAAACTTATGAGTAAACTTAAATACTTGAGAGGTAACGTGAGTCATGACATAGACTTATGAACTCCTACTAATGTTATTGTTAGTAAGTATTCCTTTATATGTCCCAGCTAAATGCTATCTTGGTTTAATCGAGGTCAGACGTAATATAAGTCTAGTAGAAACACTATAAAATGGACTTCACATAAAAATAATTGAACGATACCTGAAGTATTATGAAACAGCATTTAAATAAAACAACATTTTACTATTCATGAAATACTTAATACTGTGGGAACATGTAATTTAGGTACATAATATAAAATGCTCATTTCTGTGTAAATATATAAATGAATAAATTATTTATGTTTTGTCTACATTAATTTTATAGAAAAAACCTGATGGAAAAATATATTTTTATGACAATTGTCATTAGAAGGACAGGATGTGTGGTCTTTTCTAAATGAAACAAAGCAAAAACAAGTCTCTCAACGCAGTAACGTCGACAATGATTCGGAGATAAAAATAATTACAAGCACTTACACGACCGGTAAAAGAGCTCGCGTGCAGAATAGAAAGTAGATATTACATATGATTTATTCGGTGCAATAATAAATCTAGTTCTTCAATCATGATGACTTTGTGTTCTTCCAGCTCCTCAAATTGTAGGATGTCCAGCGGTTGAAAATTGATGGGTTGAAGCCGCCGCTTCCATATTTATAAATTAACATTTTATACTATCCATTACGTACTTTAAAGTAGTTCTCGTCGGCAATGTGTTTCGTCAAGTACGTGAGTCTAAAATATCAGTGCTTTCATTGAGAGCAATATGATGCTATCGGTACTCAGGGACGAAAATAATTTTAATGGGGAGTGTTTTTTATCCATCATTTCTATACATAGGCATTCTTAAAGTATTTTAGAGTACTAAATCGTATCAAGTGTGCGAGTTGAATTAATTATTGCATTTATTTTAAAATCACGTAAGTACCAAGTTCGATAGTAGAGGACACATAATTAATGCAATAGTTTCTTACTGCTTTTCAGTATACGTATATATAGTGTAAATAATGATTACAAATAATAATATTAGTGGATCACCAAAGGATGTGATTCGTGTGTATTTAAAAACTGAACAGTTAAACAAGCCGCATTGGATACTGTAACAGATATGGCGGTAACCACGTCACCAATTTATACTGGCTCGCCTATCCATGACGGATTTGCAACTATCCGTGCTCCGAGGAGTCGAATCAAGATAAGAAATTTAGTCGAACCAAATCACATTTCCAATCTACCTCAGAGGCATTCTGAATACTTCACGCTACAAAGGCCTTCAAACAATAATTTTCTAGACAGTAGTTGTGGAGTGCAATATATAGCTAGCAATGAACCAAGGAATATTTCCCCGAGTAAACCGTCACGACTTAGCTTCACTGAGCCCATCTATGCCAAAGTAACGCCACCGCAATCAATTAATAGTTCTCCAGTAAAGTTTGTTAATGGTAGAAATGAACTTCAATATGATTGTATAGAAACGAAACCCCGGAGACGATTAAAAAGTTTGGACTCATCTCGAGATACGGATATGACATGTGATCAAAAAAATAGCCTTA
Organism: Passova gellias; assembly: GCA_018249975.1. Taxonomy (NCBI): domain Eukaryota; kingdom Metazoa; phylum Arthropoda; class Insecta; order Lepidoptera; family Hesperiidae; genus Passova; species Passova gellias. The sequence goes on from DWUN01002801.1 coordinate 9,380, forward strand.
CGAGCTTAAATAACGGGGATCGCCAATCGTATGAACATCACGTATCAAACCAGGACGCCGCAGAGCAACATTCCGTACGCACGGACACTACGGGATCTTCCGTCGATTATAGAAAGAGTCATAGCGATAGAGACAACTGCTCGGAATCCTCGGCATACCTTACAGATAACGACAGGCCCATATCAAGTTACAGTGACAATTCCACAATACCATCTACCGACACGGAAGACGTTTTAAAAGATCTACCGAACAAATCTAGATTTCATAAATCACCTCAGAAGTTTGCTACTCTCAATATGCGACGTCCGAAATTCATAGATATTAAACCACCGGATTTTAAAGATAATCCATTCTACGGAAGTTTGCATCGAAACAAAATTGGCTATAACTCTGAACCGAATACACCTCTGTCTGAAGGTCCAGATTTAACAGATGAACCTAATGTGCTTAATCAAGTGCAGCAGATACCGAGAATGCCATTGCAATATAACAGGAACTTCAAAAGATCCACGAGTGAAACGAATGGATTTTCTAAGCGGCTTAGTTATAGACACTCATTTAGTGCGGATTATAAGGCTCAGCCTCTAGCTAAAAGGCCGCATAAGTGTTGCGAATGTGTAACTGGAATACCGGCTGAAGAAACAAAGATACTGCAGCCGTCTAGGACATTAGGAACTCTCTACGAATTGCAAGATCCTAAGGTTGGATGCCAAACAATATTACGCTCGAAGCCGCCTATACCTTGGTGGGAATTAGCGATCAAGAAATCGCGGTATAAAAGCTGTCCAATTTTGGAAGAGGTGCGTATTTGACCAATTTATTTCTAACGTATTGGTTGATTTGTTTTATAGGATTATGTTATCTTAATTATTTGATAGGGCTGGGTCTGCTGGCCTTGATTAAGTTAGTGGTAAGATCATAAAGGCCAAAAAATATGCATGTTTATATATTACAGCAAGTATACGTGTTGTATGAAACAAAAATTCCGTAAAATTCTCTTGCAAAATGTCTACACCAGTTACATATGTGCTCCTTCTCTGATAGTGGGACGTGGTTGGGTTGCATCCATAATCATATTTTTTATCAATTCACCTGAGAAGATTTATTATACGCTTGCATAGAAAATTTAACAGTCACTAAATTGACTTCCGCTAGAAAAAGCATAAACGGTTATGTCGGTGCAAGTGGCTATAACAAGTGTCAGGTGTATGGTTCGTTTCAAAACATTCAATGGGGAAATAAACTTTTATAAAGTACTTTATAGATACATATGAGTAGATAATAATTAATAATAAAGGGACTTGACAATGAACCTGCCTGCTATGTCTTCCGGCTTAGTACAGGTGTTGGTGGGTGTAACCCAGGTTTTAATAGCGCACAATTAATGGTAATTATTAGGGGAGAATAATGGCGACATTGTTAGTAATTAGTTTATGTTCTTTGTCAGGGTGTGTTTCGAACACTTTTTTCGCAAAGTAGACTTTATGGAGTGCTACAAATATTCACCGTGTATAAAAAAATTTAAAACTTCATGATTCAGGTAAACTATAAGTAATATACTGGTTTATTTTTAAATTATTCCACATCACAACTTTTATTTTTTACTCTGACTGCCACGGGTCTCTGTAACTCGACCCGGGTTACGTTTTCGGCGAAAAAAATACTACCTGACTACCAAAAAAAGTTACTATATTCGTAGGTTAGATGTTAACTTAATTTTGTTTAGAAGTCCGATTTAATGATTACACTGCTTTAGAAATTTCGATTCCCACGGCATTAAAGGCTCGTAACGACAGGTGTCTTATGTTAATGGACAACTCAGCGACAATTCAAGCGCACGTATCACTAAATATACGGCACAATATTACGTAGATACACGTTAGAGAATGCATAAAATGTGAAATGTGAAGCTAGAGTTTGTTTTCACTAAAATGTACCAATTATTATTAAGAAAATATACAAAGAACGCATAAAGTTTTTGTCATTAATGGCGCAAACAGTAAATTATAAATATAGAGTAATTTTTAATTTTAGCCACAAAATAAGTATACAAAAGATCGTGATTCAAAATTTGTTATATACTCGTATATATCAGAAAACAATATGTAAGATGAATGAAATTGTAATTTTAACGAAGTAAGTATATGCAATATATTTGGGCAGTTATATGTGGCTGATTGTAAACAGCACATAATTTCAATAATTATGAAATAGAGCCGGACAGCGGTTATAACAGGTTTTCCTTTTCGTGTTACATTGTTAACTGCAGCTTGTTTCCTGTGCCAAAAATTGATACATCGACGTCATAATTATTCATCTATTCATTAATTACATTACATTATTAAATACACTAGGTCATCAGTATCGTAAATCAGATAACATTAAAAGCGCACCTAAAGTAATAATACATAAGAAACGTGTAATGAAATGGTTGATCTTATCAACGAATTGTGTGTCCCGGGACAATTATCCATTAACAGTATTTGTTCGTTGAAACACTTTTGTTTTAATACTCGATTCGTCCGATGACAAGGATCTCTTACGCAACTGCTGGACGTCTAGAGTATACTAAAACTAAATCAAATTTCTCGAGTGCAGGTTGGATTGTTATGACTGAATTGGATAGTATATTTGGAAGAAGTTATATATTAATTAGCTGTTACCTTGCAATAGGACGCTAAAATCAATTACTTTCACATTGCATAATTAACATCCTGTTTTGCAAAGTACATATGTATGTTCGTAATATTTTTCTCTAACTAAACATTATCTATTTTCGATATACTTAAAGAGAAATAGTGAAAGTCATGGTCGGTCTAGGTTTGTAAGTAAACCTAAAGGGATCAACTCGTTGACCTAGCCCTTACGCCAGCTGTCGTTATAATATTGTCCGCGGCGGTGGTGAGCCGCGAAGCACGGCACACTTTCCCAATAGCCGCATCCGTCTCTACAATATTTTCTCTAAGGGCTAGTTGTGTCTAAGTGTGAGATACGAGTACACGTTCTCGCCTTACAATAACAAACTGAAATCTTATTTAACGTTACATGGTAACGAAAGGATATAAAATCTCTGCTCCGGTCCTGTTTCATTCTCAAATAAGATTAGTTTTATAAATATTCTCTTTGCTTAGACGACACAATATCAAGAATGTTTTAAATAGATGTTTTTTAATTTTTGTGTGCGGTCAAGTTACTTTTTGGAAGGGATTAACATAATAGGTGATTTTTGAATTAATATTTTTAAATAACTTGCCATTTAAGAATTAATATTTAAATGTCATGCACCTACTATTTATTGCGTCAATTTTAAAATAAATGCTCAAAAAAGAACATTGTTTCGGAGTGATAAAATTAGCCTTACTTTTTTGGTCATTTTATACAGACAGCTATAAATACAATAGTACGTGTTCAGTCTATTTTGAAATATTATCAAGTAGGTACCTAAATTCTGAAATGGAACAGATTATTTTTAGTATGTTGCATTTATAAATATATACGGTTGACGATAATCCCATTCAGATAAAAAAGGCAAATATGGTACAATCAGATGTTTTTCAATTTTTTAATAGAAAATACTGCTTTTAAAACAGCTACATAAATATATATATTATTATATATAATGATTGTTAAAAAATTAAGCAAAAAATTAAAACGTAACGTAACATCACGCCTGTAATCCCCGAAGGGGTAGGCAGAGAAGTGTAGTACACCCCCACATTTCACCAGTTAC